>CABFVX010005656.1:0-46306 GCA_902151425.1 Timema shepardi | reverse complement strand
GGTACAGCTGAGTCGGGCTACAAATCAAAGATACCAAGTCATGTAATGCCAAGCTCATGCAACGAGGATAAGGGTCTGGGAAAACAATCTGTAACTCGCATAACAAATCAGCCATGACTTCCTCTACCAGTCGATGACTCTATTGGCAGGTGGGAAGGTTAAGGCAACAGGGGAAACCCATTTTAACCCAAAAGTTATTTATTGGTGGTAGTACTGGACTGGAATATTCTCACATTTTCTACGTTATGTAATCATTGGATTTTGGCCTTGTCCCACTTTATCTCGTCACCAGTTGTATTATGGTCGTTATTGTCAAGTCGATTTTGTTTCGGCCATATACATTTTCACGCTGAATCTCTTTAAATTTAACTTCTCAGGCATGAGGAATTTATTTAAAGAATATTAGTTTCCGGGCTTCTCCCTTTAAATGTTTTTCTAATTTTTATCAGTATTTGAGCTTCTTTCGTAATTAATTAAATTTGGGCTTCACCTTTGAAATGTTTATCATTTATCGTTCATATTAAGTGTTTGAGGTGCTTTTGTTAATAAGAGTTTCCGGACTACTGTCGTTAAATAGTTTGATCATTGTTATCCTTTTTTAGTTTCTCTCTTAACTGATTAAAAATTGGGCTTCACCTTTTAAGAGTTTTTATGTATTGTTCATTTGTTTTGGATACTGTAAAATGGGGTGAATAGGGTCATAGGGGTGAAAAGTGACACTAATAAAAACAATTATCATCAATTTACTCAATTTCAACAAAAAGAAATTTCTTCTTGTAAAGGAAACTATGTTTTATTAAAACATCCCTTCACCTGATAAGCCATAAAGTGAGCTATGACTTTGGAGGTTTGGTAGACTTGTAAGTCAGCTGATGTTTTCGCGTCATTTTAGGTTTTCTATAAAACTTTGTTTGCTGATAGAATCATAGTGGTTGAAATTGTGTTATTTTTGCATCATTTAACCTTCTCATGTATATTAATTTATTTTGCAAAGTGCCTATAATATTGGTTAATTGAATCGTAAGTTATTTATTTTTTAAGAGAAGTGTTAATATCTAACCAAAAATTTGGGGTCAACATGAACAATGGGATGAAGCTAATTACGAGACTCTTATTTAAAAATCAATTCACTAGTTGACCCTAATGTTTTGGAAAAGGCAGTGCAGGCTGTTAAACGTGGAATATCAATAAGCGCAGCTGCCAAAAAAATTAAAATATCTAAGTCCGCCTTGCAGCGGTATGTAGCAAACATAATTGGAGGTGTTATGGCTATAAAGAAAAAAGGTGGGCAAACATGTTTATCTTATGATTTTGAAGATGTAATGGTGCAGTGCATGTTGACGTGTTGTGATTGGGGTTACCCAATGAGTATATTTGATACCCGATGCTTTGTGAAATATCACTTGGACAGAGAGGGCACGAGAATTTCTAAATTAAAAGACAATATGTCAGGTATAAATTGGGCTCTTTCATTTCTTGCTAGACACAAAGCTCACCTCTCCCAGAGATTGTGTCACAATGTGAAACGTAGAACAGCAAAGGTGTCCCCAACAATCATTAAGGAGTATTTTAGTGAATTGGAAAATGTCTCTTGAAGGGGTTCCTCCTGAAGCGATCGACGAAACATGTCTTGCTGATGATCCAGGTCGACGCAAGCTGATCTTCAAGAGGGGCTGCAGATACCCTGAAAGAGTCATGAATGAAACCAAGTCAAATACATCAGTGATGTTTGCAGTGACAGCTGAAGGGACTCTTTTACCACCCTACGTCATATATAAGGCTCAGCATCTGTATGACTTGTGTACCGAGGGTGGACCTCATGGAGCTCGATACAATCAAATAAAATTAGGTTGGATAGATGGCTGTTGTTTTCTTGATTTGTTTGAAAAATAATCATACATTATTGAAAATGTTTAGTGGGCAAAAAGGTGGTTATAGGAGACAATTTGAGCTCCCACCTATCGCCTGTTATTGTCAAATTGTGTGGCGATCATGCGATTGATTTAGTCTTTTTGGAAGCTAATTCAATGCATTTGACCCAACCGTTTGACTTGGTGCTCTTTAGACTCATGAAACGTGCCTGGCGCCAAGGGATGGAATTGTGTAAAATGAAGAAAGGAGGTGACAAACCTTTCCAGAAAAATATGTCTCCAAGGATGTTGTAACAAGCCTTGGACTCAATGGAGGAGAACATGGAAAGGGATATTGTATCAGGGTTCAACAAAGGGGGAGCGGGATGTATCCACTAAATAAAGAAAAAGAGTTTTGGAGAGACTACCACATTGCGAAGAAGAACCTGGAATAAACGTGGATGTGAACGGAAGTCTAGCAAGCTATCTCAAAGAAATGCGTTACGGCAATGAATATACCGGTAGTGAGGTACGAGGCCGCAAGAAAAGGCTGAAATTACCAGCTGGGAGAATTGTTTCTGTGGCAGACTCCATAATTTCGGCAGGTGAAAGCAGTTTATCATCTGACGATAAATAAATAGATGAGACCTGGGTGAAAGTGAAATTCTTATACGATCGAGGTGTGGAAAAATGTTCTTAGGAAAAGTAGTGAGAGTGATAAATCCAGGACAGAAATACCTTGGAACTTTTCTCCGACAATCTGCAAAGATGGCCAACATTTACATATTTCCCAATGTAGCTGATGAGTTTAAGTTTCAGCAGGCACAAGTGATGGCAGTTCTGAACCCACCAGATATAAGAAGGGGAAGACATCAATTTAGTGACTTGTGATGAGTTTTGTCCAGTATTATGTTGTAACATGTATAATTTTGTATTTAAATTTAAAGAATATTCTTTTAAAAGATTAACAGTGCCCTTTTTAACCCCATTATACATTGGAATAAGGACAATGAGCTAAAATAATTTGCACGTCCTTATTGGCCCCAACATTGGGATGAGTAGGGACACGCCTTAAAAAAAAAGTAAATTTACGGTAACATAATAATTTTTTTCGTGTATAAAATATAAACATAAGCAGTTTGTGGTAATGATAAAATGTATTGGGTTGATATCAATTAATTGGTTTAAGAGTACAGTGGTAAAAACAAGAAAAACGGTCCCTATTCAACCTTGCGTGACCTTACTCTCAACGAAATCCTTCCTTGGCGACTCGTTAAAAAAAACCATAGCACTCAACTCACTGACACTTCTGTTATTTAATTTAAAATATTTGTGTTTATTTGTTAAATATATTATTTCAAAAGTTTGGTATATTTGGTGCATTTGTATTAGAATTTGTGAGCTACCCCCTTTTTACCTTTTGTATTTTATATGAAGGTTGTAGCCAACTCGAGATTCGGCTTGTAGTTACACACTAGGAAGATATTGTAACTAAACTAACAGTTTCAACTACAAACAAAGCCACTAAAACTACTATAACTGTTTCTTAACACCACGTCTTACCACTTATTCGCTCTCTACGCTTATGGAGGCCCACTAATTACGCTAATGGGTTAGGGATGCGGAAGGGTGAACGTATAGTTAGTGTACCCACATTTGCGTGGAGGGAGAGTGGGAAATCATTTAGGAGGAAAAACACCCTCAGTACAACCGACCGGGATAGGACCACGATTTCCCCGTCATCGACAGTCTAGTCTATTGCGAGAATAGCGGCTTAAACCACGTGGACACTGAAGTGGGTAGCTAGTTATTTATTCTAAATATATGTTTGTCGGAGCACATAACTTGTAAATCTAGTTTTCATTACAAAAAATACTTGACGTCAAACTTCATATTAAGTAGATTATTTTCAAATCTTATTCCTTGTGTATTTTTACATTCTAATATCCATAACTTTGGTCGCTTTTGCACAGTTAATAATATTTTTTTTACTTTCAATTTATTTCCTTCCGGATGTATTTACAAACAAGATGTGATAAGCGCCAGCTAGCCCAATCTGTGTTGACTGATGATGGTCGGCCTTCCTTCTACCGCCCGATGTCAAAACCGTCAACACATTCTCTGAAAGGCTTGATTGTCAAATAGCCCTAAGGAAGGACCAAAATATAAGACACATTTTCAAAACCAAAATAATATGTTTATATTTAAATAGATTTAATTTTGCTATTTGGAAAGTATTTGAGTTCTCAATAAATGATCAAATATCTAGGCACATATATTCAGTTTATTCGTAGTGGTACTTTTATAATTATTTTGTTTATATATATATTATTCTTTCAAACACTTTATTTTAAGTGTTAATAGTGAACATTATATACAAAGTATTAATTATTGTAAAAAATATATAATATTAATGGTTATACTAATTAGTGGTGTTATATTGAAATTTATTTTGAAACTCCGATAACTTGTTTACATTGCGTGCAACTGTATCTGACTAAGGTCGCGACAGACTGTTTAGTTAAAAAATATCTTGCTATCATTAAAGTGAAGGTTTAAGTCGACCTCGTGTTAGCAATATCACAACAGTCCATAGCAATCTTGTATTTTAATGTAATAAGAGCAGGAGGTTTGAGTGAAAACTATTTTTTATAATTTTGAAGTTTTAAAGGTACTGTCTCCTAAATGTTATATTTTTACTTTTTCTCAACCCCTTGGAGAAATAAGTATTGTGATCGTAAAAAAAATCAAACTTGAGATTTTGATAAATGTTGACGTTTAATGACCCTTTGAAACCAAAAAAGTGGTTTTCGCAATGCCCTCTGTCTGTCTGTCTGTCTGTCTGTCGAATTAGAGCCAACACTATTTTACTGCTTGGACTAATAATTGGTATTATCATAAGGTTCCCCACAGTAGTAATTTGAATCAGACATCTATCCTTAAAATTAAGGGTAGTTTACTGAAGGACAAAAAGAGATAAAATGGTTTTTCCCAAAATTGTCTTTAACATTTTTTATTACATTCTGTATCCAGGCATTGTTTAACATTACAAACAAAATGGCAATCCTCGTTTCCCATAAAAGTGACTTTAAGGACAACGAGATGAGAAACATAAATTTATAATATTGATCATATACCCGTAAATTTTAAGATACAAAATAACATATCTTTGTAAAGCTGTAATACTATTGAAACACAAATCTTTTAGTTAAAGTATACTTTTATAAAACCAATAGTTTCTGAGCCATAAGCAAACGTATATATTTTTTAATTGAGTTCTTATAAATATAAAACTGATTTTTATGCTCTTTGGTGGACAGAGAAGATGCTCCTCTTTTCTCAATGTTTCTGTAAGAGTGTATATTATTATTGTCAGCTCTTTAGTGGAATGTTTTTGCAAAAGTGTGTATTATTTCATTTCACAAATTTTAAGATTAAAGAGGGAGAAAATCTGTGCAGTGCACCATATCATTTATGTTTTATGTTTATCTCTACTATTATTGAAATGATTTTAAGGATTTGGATACAATATTAGTAATCGGTATAATGTTAGTGGCCCAGCGGAACGCCAGTCCTGATTCACCCCCGTGTGTACGTCATACAACTAACTGTATGTTTAGCGAGAAGGACCATCAATGGTTTATCACACAATATGTGAATCTTAAAAAAGTGTGTTCATTAAGTTTGTCTTTGACGTAAACTCCACTTACTCTGAAATATAAGCTTACCATGCTTGGTTCTACTATGTTACATTGTTTAATATGTCAAGGTAAGTTACGGTGTGGGCCAAGTGTTCCTATCTAATTATGCGAGAAAAATTAACCTCAAACTTGAGACAACATGAGTATAGGGTCGCTTTTTATGACCCTGTAACACATTGGCTAAGATGGATAGATTTTAATGAGGCACTTGTAAGCCTATATTAAAAATTATTTTTTTTAAGAAAACTGGTTCTCCTAACGAGAAAGATTTGTTATGACCTTGTGTAGCAAAGTTGCACGCAAGGATTTAATGTTTTTTATACCCCGTATTGATACTTATCAAGGATATACATATTTAATAACACCAATGGAATAGGGCTGAGTAAGATAGAATATAGTAAAAATGTACCCAAATTTGCTTCGGGAGAGAGTGGGTAACCATTTATAGGAACTCATTTTCAGTATACTGGATCAATATTAAACCCTCACCTGCCCGTTACCACCAAACTAGACTGAACGAGTCGACCATATATTTCTCGACCCTACAGATGCGGTTTTAATTCGAATGAATGTCCGAGTAGCCAGTAGCACCCCTTATTTCAACTCGGGGGGCCATGGGTGACCTACTGGGGAATATTTCCCTGGAACAAGGGCTTAGAAAGAGAAATAAAATAAAATATAACCCTATATTTAAGTTGGCTATTCCTTATTGTAAATCTAAGTATGATCTGTGAAATTTGATAAAATTTTAGTAACTTTATAAAATAAACACAAACATTTAATTTTGTTTGAAACATAATTTGAATTTTTTCCCTGGGTAATTTGTAAAAGGAATTATGTGACGGACGTGTCTGATCAAGGCGTGTTTTCAGATAGGATATAAATGTACGGCAATAGTAGACACACATTTATAACGTCTGAAAATTAATGCAATATCTATTTCTTGTAGCAGTAAAAACCCAGTCCTAATTAATTTAAACGCCTACTCTACATGACCAAAACAATATGTTATAAGTGTTATCGTAAAAGTTCGAAGACCGGTAAATATTAGAATTTACCGGTAATCCTGGCATCTACCAATATCTGATGGTAAAGGTTCGATATATCTTAGAAAATATTTACATTTTGAGTTTTAACCATATTTAGAGTCAGGTGGGAGAGAAGATCCCCAGTTCTAACCATGACCAGCACTCTAAAGTAAACCAATACCTAACATAACCTCACCCAACCTAACCAAGCCTAATCCAACCTGACCCACCTATAACTACCAATAAGTAGGGCCTATACCTAAAAATACAACTACCTATAAGTAGGATACTAATTACTCTATTGTTGCAAAAATTATAGAGGTAGAGTGCAGATTAAATGTACCCGCATGTGAACATCCATTTAGGAAAAACGACCTTCAGTACACTCGGCCGTAATTCAAACCCCGCTATACTCGTCACTGGCAAATCAAACTTAATGATCTTGACTATGTGATCACTAGCGCGTGTAGGTCTAATACTAATGTCGCTACTGCTTATTAACAGTAATGTATTGGCCTAGGTGTAACTTTTAAGAGAACCTTTTCATTATAATTTTGTTTACTAAACGCTTTAATATTTTTGAACATAACTTGTATAAGGAGAACATATTGTAATTGTTTGGATATAGACCTCTAGGTTATGATGAATGTTGACATTTAATGTTCCTCCGAACCTGAGAAAGTATATCTGGACATTCTGTCTGTCCTTCAGTTTAACTGTTTGTACCTGGTGCTACAACCGAAACGGTTTGTTAGATTTTGTTCGAACCTCATATTAAGGTATTGTTTATAATTACCCTGGGCCATTTTTTAATTGTCAATCTATCTCTTAAAATAAATGTTAGTTATTTATTTCTACCTTTGAAAAATTTGAACTCTTTCGAAAATGGATTTAACAATTCATATATATGGTGTATTTGACATGTCGGCGGCAGGGATGGCCAGGAGCGTCGTAATCGCCGATGCCCCTGACGATCATGTTGGAGCTGGCCTGCGCCCGACTGAAAAACCTCTCTGCCAGACCGCGGATACGGCTGTCCAGGGAAGGGAGGCCTGACACGGTCAGGAGGACGCGGTTTGGGACGCGGGGCTACAAGGGTGAAAAATTATTACCTAGTATGAAATATCTTAAATTACTTATCCTAGTTACATGGTTATATCATTGATTATTTATAAGATATACTATTTCACAATAAAAACAATGAGACTGCAGATATAAAGTAGGACGCGAGTTCACATGGATGTAGTCTTGAAGTATTGTTGGGTGGCAGGGCTCGGTGGTTCGCTGGTACTACGAGTTTGGCCAACCACCGCTAGAGTGAACCAACTGTATGATCTGATTCGTGGACAAGGGGTTGTGTCAAAGTTAAGGTTAGGTTGATCCCAACTTTATATTGGAAGGTTTTTTGTAAATAGCCTCCCTACATAAAACAGTTCCACCACTGCTATAAATTCAATTTGGTAATCTCAAAATGAAAAAAATAGGTCAAGTGGTTCCACAAACTAGACTGAATACACTACCTGTCGTTAAATACTGACTGTTTATTAATTACATTTCGTAGCTCCCATTGTGATGCACGACAAAAATAAAAGCTGTCACGAATCTCCCACGGCGTCGAGTATATGAGTCACGAACGAATCAGTCATTTGCTTAACCTTGTGGGAAATAGTTTTCAATTATCCTTTAATCGCTCACGACTTCTACCGGTAGTGGTCGAGTATTATCTGCCTGGTCGGAAAGCTAATGACTCCTTCAGTCGTGTATAGTCATCTTAGCGTGGACCTGCGTGCGTTGTGACAAATAAGAACCACGGCGTGCCAAGATGTCTTTGTACATGATGAATCTTGAACGATTACTGAAATTCATTGAACTTTATAAGGACCCGGAGCGTCTTTGGAGAGCTTATATACCAAGTAATAAATATTGGGGCCGTAGCACCTAACGCCTTTCTTTTTTTCACCCATTCCCTAACGCAAGTTCACGGTTTTCTATTCCTTTTCAAAACCTCACCTATTTAACTATTTCTTTTGCCATCAGATCATACATATCTTATCCACCATGTTCTACTTAGCGCCAGTTTCATAGTCAAATCTAGTACGTCTCAAGTGCGGCGCTACACTAAGTACATGACGACACCTACCTAAACCAGAATGGAATGGGCCGTTCTCGCATAGGAAACTGCAACTCTGACCATTCAAGTAGTTCAGGCAAGTAGATTGTCGTGCAATTGACCCGTGGGAAGCCGCCTTTAAACCTTTTACTCAAATGTTGCATTACTTTATGTACAAAAAAAGGGGTATTGTTAAATCAATTTACCTCAATGCTGCTAATTTTTATATATTTTAATCATTATAATCTTTTTGTTTGAGTGAATTCCGGTTAGTTTATATATTTGCACAGAGAATTAATAAAGTTATTGTAAATAAAAAATTATATATGATTAAATATTTGGGGTATCCGTGTACTTTACGGTTAGGCTATCCAGTTACATTTTGTTAAAGGTTACGCCTCACCACTGAAGTAAATCGTCACTTTTCGTTATATAACAAAGAATATATTGCTCCTTCGTGACTGATTTTGATTATATATAAGCTTATACGCAAGCATGCATGCATGCATGTTGGTAGCCTTAATTTAATTTCCATGAGTTCAGATGACAAACTTTATCAAACATTATGTGGGGCCATGGGAAAGTGTTTCATATCGCGTAGTGGCAGATGTTTTTGCTGATAAACAATAGTCCATCAAAATCAAAAGTATATGGTTTAATAATATTGATTTCTGACCAAGAATCCTCTGTTTGACCTTTTGATAGGCTTATAGTTTTAAAATACTCAGAAAGAGGTTATCTGTGGACCAAAGATTTGTCTTTATGATTAGGTTTCAACATTTAAATGCTTATGAATTACAAGTGCTTGGAAGTATACTTGCAGTGCCGGCTCGTCCTTCAAACGAAACACAGCGATCCTCTAGGGCGCAAAGGTAATTATTTTAGTTTTATAAATAATAATTATTTAAGTTAAAAAAGCTGATGATTATTTTTAAATAAAAAAATCTGAATATTTAATCTAATACTAAGAATATATTTTAAAACGAAGATTGAGTAACAATATAATAACTTTTATAGTTCTATTACATTCGGGGTCGCTTTGTAGGTTAATCACTTTGATATTTAATCCAAAACTTTCAAAAATATTAAGCGAAAATGAAGGTAAGAAGGGATAATATTTGTGTACAACTGCACACATTGATTAAGGAAAGGGTGGGGGGTAGTGATGGGGGAACTACAAACTTTTTTATTTTTCTCTCTCTTTTTGGGGGGATAAGGGGAGGGGGGCGGTATTTTTGAAGCCTATTATTATTTATATTATTATTATTTTGCGTCACGCAGGTTTGGTTTATTTGTATTATACAAAATACAACTAGGGTGCAAAATTTAAGTCTCACCCAGTGTGCATGAAAACCTTGTACCAGTCCTTTATACGTGTAAAAGGAATCCTAGTTTGAGCTTTATGGGTCAACCCCGATCAGAATAAATATGTAAGACTCATTTAGTGAGGATAAGGTCGGGGCTAGAATCTCAGATGGGTACACTTAGAGTGTTTAATTTTATTTTTATTTGAAAACATTTTTTCCACTTACCTTTCAAGTAAATGCGGGTGATTTTATCTTAATAACTACCTTCCTGATCTCCTTCCCATTAGTATAATTGCAATACGTATAACCTGCTTCAATGAGGGGATGACCTACGCTAGGCCTGGCCAACCCAAATCTTGCACCGGCCACTTTGACAAGGTACAATATTAATTTATCCGGGGGCCACAATAAATTAAAGATATAATTTTCATTAATTGTATTCAACTTTAATGAGATATTGGCTCTACTTTGCGAATATTCATGTTTTTAAATATACTTCAATATTGGTAGTTGCATAGATTAATTGATTTTACCGCATTTGGATCCGTTATTGAGGCTTGTGATTTACTTATATTAAATCTCATTCTTGAATAAAAAATATTATCACAAAAGTATGGTGATCCGAAAGTGCTCATAATTTTGTGTTCAAAAATTCTTAATTTGAAATATTTGTCCACTGTTTTATACGTGTTGTAAATTGTATTTTCGATGTAGGGACGTGAATGTTTTTTAATTCATGGCTGCACTGTAAATCAATTACTTCCATCTACAGAGTTTCCGGAACAGTAAAAACGTCATCAAATGGAGGACCAAATATCTTAAACAAGTTATAAATTTTGGAAGTTTTGAGAAACGACGATCAAATGCTGCTTAAAGTTTTTTTTATTTCATCGGCATGCATCGAGATATTCCCATTGTTACAGTTAAAGAAGTCGTTAAACAAAGAAAAATGTTGAGAGCATTTTTAAGTTGACACATGAACAACAGTTATTTCATTTATAATTATTTGATGTAAATACAAACATAGTTAAATTATCTTGCCTCTGCATTTTTTAGTCAAGTTGATTAATTTTTTCGGTCTTATGTACCAAAAACTTAGGCCCGACAACTACTCGTCATAATTTAATTCATAAATTTAGTTGATAAAATTTTTAAATTTTTTCCTGTACTATAAACTCGAAAGTTCATTACCGCACTTTTAAAACCACGTCATCTTGAGCTAGTTCTGTATAGTCCATCTCTTTACACCCTTTCCCTATCAAGTACACCTCATTATTATCTTAAATTAGTTCTATCTAGTCCACCCTATCTCTTTAAGGTCCATTCTAGAGCTATCCTCCCCTCTGCGTCTGGCTCTTTACAATGGTCTCTTCCCATTGAGTTTGCCAGTTAGTACCCTGAACAAGGTTCTAGATTCTCCCATTTATATATATTGAGAAAATTCGCTTAAGGATAGTTTACAAAAGAATAACATTTGAAAAATAAATGTTTCTCAAAATGTATTTACGATTTTGTTTAGAAGGTATATCATAGAAGGCTTTGCATGATAAAAGGCACTGTATACTTGTTTTTCAGACAAAAATTGATTTACTACTACTTACTTACTCTATGGCATTAGGAACTCTAAAGTTAATTGCTACACATACAAATTTACGCCACCTATCCCTAACTTGCGAGGGTTCTATCCAGTCCACCCTATCTCTTTAAGGTCCATTCTAGAGCTATCCCCCCCTCTGCGTCTGGCTCTTTACAATGGTCTCTTCCCATTGAGTTTGCCAGTTAGTACCCTGAACAAGGTTCTAGATTCTCCCATTCGAGTTGTATCTCCTGCCCACCGTAATCTACCAGACTTGAGTATCCTAACAATTTCTTGATATGAGTACAGGGTGTGTAACTCATCATTATGCAACCTTCTCTCATACCCAGTACCCTCACCCCTTTTTGGACCAAATATTTTCCTAGACACCCTGTTTCTGAACATCCTAAATTGGTTCTCGTCATGTAAGGTAAGAGAACACGTTTCACCCCCATACAGAGCAACCAGCAAAGTTATTGTTTTGTATATTCTGAGTTCTACTTTCCTTGGCAGCAGGCGAGATGTCAACAACTTACAGACAGTATTAGCAAGCATTTCCCGACTCTATTATTTTCCTAGTTTCTAATCTAATATAGTTTTTGCTAGTTAAAATTGTTCATACATATTTAAATTCATTAACCCAGTCAAATGATATATTGTTCCAAGTAATATATAAATTATCATCTCATATCTGTGTTATCATATACTTAGTGCTTTCAGTGTTCACTTCTAAACATATTTCCTTAATAGCCTCTAGTCAAATGTCCACATTTCTTGCAACACCCTCCTTACTAATTCCCAACAAATCTAAATCCTAATTAACTGGATTGTAGCGTTTATTGTCAACCCTTCCTTACTCTATTGAATTACCCTCATATTATTTATTAGATTCAGAATTTTTTTTAAATGGATTTAAAGTTTTTGTTAAAATCGGATATCTAGGCAGTGTTTGACATGACAAATAGCCAGAGCGTACAAAGCTGGGGGCATGGCTGTCCGAACGACCTCTGGAATTTGATGTACCTGCCATAGACGGTCCCATATGTGTGTATAGAAACGTTTAGAGGCTAAAGGTATAGTATAATTTTCTAGTGGACCCCCTCCCCTTCCCGTCCCAGTCATTTAGAAAATTATCTCGTTGCGTCCTTGCTTCGTCGAATATTGTTATCTTTACCTCTCACCACGAATTACTTTCAGATTATCCACATATTAATCACATTAATGGTGTAGGAATGAGTAAGCTAAAATTAAGAGAAAATAAACATGCATTTGTATGAAAGGAGAGCAAGAAACCATTTAGTAAAAAATATCTCAGTACATCCTGTGGGAATTTAAACCCCAATTTACCCCTCACCAGTAAACTGGACTTGTCCACGTACCCACTGGGGAGGGTTTGTAGCATCGGTTTAATAATCTACCTTCTTCGTCCTGATATCTTATATTGCAACTAGCATCAGAAAGTACGATACCGCTCACTTGGAAAGGTTTGTCTTCTATTGGAGGGGTGGGGGGGTGACGAAGAAGATGACTACAAAACCAACTATTCAAGTGAAAGTTGTCAGTGCTCGCCGTGTAGTGTCTGGAGTCGCGAGTGTATTGTGTGATTCTAGCCGTGTGTGCTGAATGGTTGAACCTGATTATCGGCATTTTAAGGTCGTCGATAGCCACTTGTTAGCACTCCTTGCCTCCTAGGTTGGTATGCTTGACGTTGTTGGCTCTTAGTGGTGTGCGTGGTGCAACTTCCAAGAGAGCGGCCAGTGTCGAACGATCTAGCCACGGCGATGACACGTATCCAATGAACTGCTTAAACTACCTGTCGTAACACCTCCTTTACTTAGGGTCACGTTTTTAACCAACAACTTCAACTCAATATTGTTATTAAAAATGTGTTTATGAGTGTAATTGTATTTCTTTTACAATTTTGTTAAAAGTTTAACTTTTTTTCCTCCTCTACTAGTTACTGTTTTTAACCTACGCGTACCCAATATAAAATCAAGACTAATCACTTTGGTGGTCCGAAGGACTCTGGCGATAAAGCGCCAGCGATTTTTTATTATTATTGTTTACAAGAGAGAGTTTCGACTCTATACGTTATACAAGTGATTTGCTTTTAAGTGCAGGAATAGGAGAACTAAACGCAAGATGCAAGGCAATCGAGAACGACTTTGTGCCAAACTTTCCAGTGGATTCCTTCGGAAGTGGTGTAAGTACCGTCACAAACTTTTCATTTCAACCACTGATAGTTTATTTGAACCAGTGATGGAATTGTTTGTAGTTTGTTCCGACTCGATCATATGTTTAATTATATAATACATACCTATCATATCGAATGGCTTATGGTGTTTCCAAAACTCACAATATATATATAGGTTCTTGAAATTTTTAATATTTAATATGACGATCTACCTGAATTACCTAAGGCATAGATTTTTTAAACATGATTTATTTCCGGTGATGGGGAGGTCAAGGTTCTAACCCCCGTTGGGTTTATTCTAATGTTTTTTTTTATTTTACATAAATTGTCCTCATCCTCCTTGATCTGAATGCTGGTATATTTCCATTAAAGTCCACCCTTCTCATCCTTGACCATCAATTTAAATATGCGCACAGCTCAGTCCGGTATTAAGACGTGGTGCACAAAAATAAAACAAATGAAATGTTTATTTTTGTATTGCTATTCACGTACATTTTAAACGAGTTAAAGTTTTGAAATAGCTGTCATTGACATAAAATATTTAGTAAACATTACATTCCTGCATAGTGTGTACGTTCAATGCTTTGTTGTAACGTAAGTCAGGTGACGCTGCTAAAACTATCTTCCTATTCACTCGTTGAAATTGTGCGTGTCCGCTATTTGTAATGTTGCGTTCCCTTTGTTCTATTCATGGAATTCCAAAGATATACCAATATAAATAAAAGAAGCATTCACTGCAGGGTTATAAAATGTGTCAGTGGTTGGTGTTGAAATGGTTCAGTCAGCTGGTTGTCAAAAGATTTCCTACACGCTGTGTGAAGCAATGTCAGTAGTTTTCGAGGCTAGCAGGCCACCACAGACAGACAGACAGACAGACAGCTGCCCTAGCGTGCATCAGTCGAGATACCGCACAGTCAGCTATGTCTTCTTCCAAGATATTCATTCCTACCTTATAACGGGGCTTTTACTGTTCATAAGCTGTGGACTCGAGTTCAATTGAACTTAGAAATACTACGGCGTGGTGGTACCATCCTCTCTCCCCCTCTTTCTCGCACGCACGCACGCACACACACACACACACTCTGGAGACAATGCTCAAATTTCAATAAACACTATTTGTTTAAGAAACTCACTCTAATAAAACAAGAATGTTAAAATTGAATATAAAATAAAAAACAATACATTTCAGGCTTATTTAGTCTTATTTATTGATGATGGTGAAGGGAGGTCTCGAACCCGGACTAGCTGTATAATCAACTTGTATTGAAAGATTACCTTGATGGATTACACTATGGAGTAGCTTATAAGATAGGACCATAGGGAATCCAGCAAAGTATGACTGCGATTCTTTCAGGGTAAACGAACATACATAGGGTATTTTTTTTAATGGTTTCTCATACTCCATGCAAATAACGTTACATTTCTTCTATATATTACCTTCTTTAACTCGACTCCAGCAGCGAAGTCAAATGTAAGACGCTGTGGGAAACAAACTGTGTGATGGGGGTAAACATTGCTTTACTACGGCTATGTAGGCCTAAATTAAAGTGTAGGTATTTAATTTAGAGGAAATATACCCTCATTTTCGTAGATGGAGCACAAGCAACCATTTAGTGAAAAGCACTCTATAAGAACTCTGACATCCCCATCGTCGCTTAGCCAGACACTTAGTCCATGTGACCACCAATGCGGCAAATATTGTATTATTATCAAACATAAATAAAATACATTTGTTAAAAAAATACTATCCATGTGGTTTCAATATGTAGTCCTACACGAGACAGGACCAGACTTAAGATTTCATGATTATTCTAAAAGATTTTATACGAGTAAATAGTCATATTTGATGGTACTGCGTCTTACTACCCGTCCAATGTATTCACATATTGTCACTAATTGTTTAGTTATGAATGAAGTAGACTATAGGGGATATATATCCAAATTTGCGTGGAGAGAGTGGTGAACTTTCTAATAAAAAACACCCCCAGTTCACCCGGATGGGATTTGAACCCCGACCTTTTTGTGAATCGAAAGCAAGACTAGCCTTAACCCATTCTCTCGCTTATATTATTGGAAAGGCCAGGCCAGATATGTTAAGTACGCATGATGCATTTTGTGTACCTACCCTTATATTAAAGGAATTGAAAATAAAATATATTATATAAATTACTAGTAAGACTCCTCATTCCATAACTCTTCCCACTGGGGAGCAAACAGTTAACAATTATTGTTTTGTTTGAGCGTTTCTTAAATACATGTCATCCCTTGACATAATTAAGTCATTTATTCATAAATTATATTTATAGTTTGAAGACACATTTTGTCATTTAAGTAATTCAAATCATTTTTGTATCACATTTTTACAACATTTTTACATGAAATGCATGCAACAAAATACAAATTATAATCAACTAAACAAACAAGTGGGATAGATCTACAATATTTGAATAAAACATTACTATTTAAAGTAAGTTTACATTAGGCCGACTAGGTCACGTGCTGGTAAAAATATGTGTTTAGAAATCGGACCTTAATAACTCAACTTAAACATAAACTTGTTTTCTATTCTGGAAAAAAGAACTAGAAATAATTTGACCCGTTACGTTCATGTCCCGATTTGTCTGTTTATATTTCCCCTGCAATTTTGTAAAATTGCTCCAATTTGACACACACAATTAAGGCGTCATCGTGATTTTATTTCTAGATCTAAAATAAAAGGCAGTTAAGGCGAATGATTTCTGAACATTTGAATTGGTTTGTTCAAAATGGGTATCTGTGTAGTGTTTTACATTATGGATCATACTGGATAGGGCTACTTGTTTATCAGAGAAAGATCCATTTAGGATTAGGCCTAGTTTACTGAAAACTGATCAAATATCTTACAGTTTAGTGTGTAGGGTTTTGTCTTGCCATTTATTTGATGATCTTATGACAAATTGTAAAATCCAGCGGTCTATATTCATGCACGTAGTTTCCAAACAGTCGTTCATTTTCTTTGTTTGATTTCTGTCTGTCTGCTCTGGTGCCCTTGAAAACCGATCGATCGATCCACATCGACAGGTACGCACGCGGACTGAATGTCTGGTTTTCCGGTGATGCGACAGTCGGTGCTCACGTCCGAGTCGGGAGTGCCCGGCTTATTTCCTTATTTTCACTCCACGTCTAGCTCGGCTAGGTAGTAAGACGCCATAAAAAGATAGATCAAAAATATGTTAGGCTCTTTCACAGCTTAAAACAATAACAACTTTCCGGAAACGCGTATCGGTAATGACGTGGGCTAAAAGTCAAGCTCATCTAGTCTGGTTTTCTGCCGATGGAAGGTCGCTGCTCAAATAAAAGACCGTTTTAATCTTCCTAATTGGCCAAGTCCTCCGCGGAAATGTACATAAATTTCCTCAAAATCCAACCTTACTTATCCCTCCCCCATCAGTGTAGATCTGTATATGCATATTCTACGGGTAAAGTTCGAACTTTGATACTCCCCACACTTAAATAATGTCGAAAATTTAGGGTTGAGGTTAAGTTAGTTATTTAGGCTAGGCTAGGTTATACTAAGTTATTTTAGGCTATGTTTGTTTAGTTTAGGTTAATGGTAAAGAAATAATCAAAATGAGGCATTTCAAATATTAATGCATTGCTATGATTCAATTTCAGAGATTAAAATGACGTTTCAAAATATAATTCATATTCACTCGTGCTAAGTTGTACAACTAGTATTAAACGTTATCCAAGTCTTGCTGTCTAATATCGAGATTAGCCGGATAAGGTCGAAAATGAGATAAATTACTTTCTATTTCTGACTTTATCCGCTGCATTTGGATGATGTTGACATCTCCCAGCTAGTCTATTTTTTTGATAGACATTATCCATATTTCGCAAAATACCCGTAACACACACACACACACACAGATGTGGAGCGTGGCATTGTTTTAAAGTAACAAAGCTCTTTTGTCAGAGAGTCATTTACTGATAGAGCTATAACAATGGTTCATTACCACGATGTTTAGATGTTTATCGTACGAACGAAACATCTGGGGACCAACATCACACTTAATGCATATAGAGAGATGAGAATCTTGTGAAAATCATTCACAACCCACCTCGGCGGCCGCATTATCCAAGCCAGTTGTTCTCAAACAGTGTTCCGCGCCAATCTGCCAGGTGGTCCGCAGGAAATGAATGTTATTACACAATCGTGTTTGCTCTCTCGAGTAGTCTATTACAGCTTGAGACTAAGTTCTCATTAATAAGTAATATATTGATCGGCTAGCTCCGCTAAATCAACTTCCCTTTGTTCCACAAATAGACTGGAAACTGCTGGTGACAGGGAGGTCGGGGATTGATTCCTGGTTTTTAGCGTGGATTTCCCAAATTGTTTCCATTCTAGACAAATGCGTGTACATATCCTCTAAATTCAACCTAACTTATTCCAAATACATTATCTTGATTAGAACGTATGTGTATGACCCGAAAAGGTAGTAGAATGGGGTGCTAGAATGCAAATGTATCTCTGCCAAAATGTATTTGTACATAAGCCAAATATATTTTCTACCCACGCGTACTGGCTAGCCCCCTTCATTCATACTTCTAAAGAAGATGGTACCTAGATGAAATGTACCCGCATTTACGTGGAGGAAAAGTGGTAGACCATTTAGGAAAAAAACACTAAGATTAAATTTGAACTCCCTACCTCTTAGTCATAGAAAAACTAGACTAGATTAACCTGAAATTTAGCCTGCGTGCTCACCAATACAGGATATTTGTGAGTAAGCTAGAATTTATAGGAATTATATTTGGATTTGCATTGAGGTAGTGTGGAGACTATTTAGGTGGGGTGAGTAGAGCTGGCTGGGGTTTGAAACACGGCCATCCTGCTAGATGCTAGATGCTAGATGAGCCCAACATTTATTCCACGGGCCCACCGCTTCCGGTAAAATATATTTTATATTTGCCATCAAAGTTTTTAAATCTATTTAACTTCATTTAAATTACAAAACTTAAAAATGTTAGTACTGGGTACCCTAGTTGACTATCCGGGTTTTTAAAATTCATTCAAATGGAAATGAAACAATTGTTCCTCACATATCCCTTTCAACTGTCGTTATTTCATAATGGTGTCGTTCGGCTCTAGTATGCATACATTTATTGTTCGTTTAATTCTGTCAGTTTGTTGCTACAGAGATTGTATGCGAAAATAGTGCTACAAGCCAACCTGAATGTATAGTCCTGGGAACAGAACGTAACTTAATCAACAATGAAACTTCTAGGATTAAATTACGACATTCTTAAAACTATAGGCATTGTTTAATATAGTGTGGAGTTCCCATTATGTCATTCCTGGTCTCCCAATTACCAAAAGAAGGTTAACTTCAAGTCTAGGGAAAACGGTCCTAGTATTTGGATTCAAATCTAACCCTTTCCTTTGTCAACCTCCTATATTTTGTAGAAGCCTTGGTATGAAACGTCCTAATATTCGGACGCTATGGGTCAGGAAAACTCTTAGTAGAGGGCGTACTTTTAATAAAAATACTCTTTGTGATTAGAAATATACTATATAAAAACAAAATTAATATTAATTTAAACAAGAAATATTGCTTTGTGCAGGGTTCTTGTGCGCCTCGTTATAGATTCCTACAAATTTCCGAGCTCCCCACCCTTTTAGATAACTCGGGCATTGCAGGTTGCCTCCACCACCTTTGAGAACTACTGCCCTAGATAACTTAATATATTTGGTCCCTTAGTGGTAGACTAGGTCTGATTTCTTAGGTTGAGCTAGCTGGAAATATACTCCATATTGTAACAGGACACCCAGTAAACAATAACATGATAGGGAGACCATTCATGCTCAATACAAACGTTGAACACGTGTGTGTATCTATAATTAAAGGACGGTAGGGAAAGTATCAGAACTAATCAAAATAGTATAGACGTTTTTTAAGAGCCACTTATTTGGTTTTTTACATGATAATTTAAAGAAAAAATATTAATTTTTATAAAAGGGAGTTCAAGTATTGCGTAAGCACCTTAAGGAGGGGAAGGGGGTTTGATCTTTGCTTACTTTTGCTGACAAGGGGTAAAGGGAGTTCAGAACGATGCTTACTTAAGACAGAAATACGGGTAAAATTGAGAGATGGCGCATCGCGAGCCGCTTGGACTTCGGGCAGCAATGAAGAGGCTGAGTGGCTGAACGAGGAAGGATTGGAGAAGACTATAGAAGTGAGACAAAGCTTGAGTGATTTAGCCCCTTTAAGGCCATATATACAGGTTTTTTTTTTCCCCATTCAAAAGAGTTTTCTTCTATGAAATGTTACACACCATAAATATATTTTTATCTACTTTTATTCAAGAGCTATGGAGATAAGAAACTTCAATTTTTACGTTTTCCGAATCTAGTTTTAGGCCACACTTTTTGAAATAAAATTTTGAAAATTGAAATTTAGTATCTTTAATACTACACCTATTTGATAAATCTGGGATTTTAGCGTAGAAATAAGCATACTCTATATAAATATACTTAATGTTCCCTTAAAATCAACACAATTCAACAATTGTTTATTAATACTTATTCATCTATAAATATTAAGTATTAGTATTCATGCGATTTATAGATCTGTATACTTAATATAAAAAATAATTCAGATTTAAATATGCAAAATTTTACTGAATAGCTTGATTTACGTATGCCATAAAAATATGCACTGAAATTCCAAGTTGGCTCACGAGATCAAAACTTTGTAGGGAAGTGTAGTTCAGTTGACAATAACGGGTGATATCCCACCTCCACAGTTCACGCTACACACAGCGGATACTCCAGCTGTATTAACACAAACACAGGTAATCTGCAGTCCTTGCGAGATTTCTGTTTGAACGATCACTACAAGTTGTCTCTTGAAATAGTTAGCCTCATATTGTAGTGGTATTGATATTTATCACACTGCCAGGGTTATTTCATTATTGAAACATGTTGTAGTAATTTATATATTTGTGTTTTATTGGTGATCTATATATTTGTGATATATATATATATATATATATATATATATATACACTTTATCTTAAGTAGCAAACGCAATAAGTTAACTGGTTACAATTAAATTGATTATATTGTTCAAATATTTGATAATTTTATGAATACGGCAAGCTTACACAGTTAAATAGAATTATTGTATTCTAAGACATTTGCAACATCCAGAAGAAGGCCGAGAATTGATCAAATAATAAATATTACGCTCCTACCAGAAATCGAACCCGAAACCCTTTGTACTGTAGACCATCCCGCTAGCGACTGAGCTAACGTATCGGGCTATGATACTATAATTATATCACATTTATATCCTGTATTTTCTTACGTTCCCTCCCACAGCTGTCAAACTGTTAATTGATTGGCATCTTGAAAATATGCTTGATAACAAATAGATTTTTCATCACCTTATAAATTGTGTGAATGCAAGACACTACAGCATTATTTTATGGCTTAAATTTTGGAAACTATTGTATATGAATATTTAGAATATCTCTGCTAATACCACATATAAGGGTATCATCAGGTCAAGTTTCAGGTTGTAGTTCCTATATAAGTAGTCTATAATGATGATGTGCCAATTAGTGAGATATCCTGTTGGGCACCTAAACAATATAGGAAGGTATAGTGTTAGTTATTTATTCATTTAGAACTCACTTAGACAGTAATTCTAGGCCCAACTATGATATTATAGTAGTAATTGATGTTTGCATTTACAAGTGTGTGAGCACTTGGCATTTACTTCAAATGTAAAACCATTATTTACTATTGTAATGACAGTCTTTCTAGCAAATTTTTATTAATATTTTGCAAATAAATAATGTAATAAAATACTTATTTCAGTCACAAAGGAATGTCTTTTATTACATATAACTCATAAAAAAATATCGTGTGTGTGCGAAAGAGAAAGAACGATTTTTATTGGTATTAATTTAATCAAAATAACTGAAGCATTCTTATCCAAATAAGATGTAACTTATATACAATCGCTCTCCAATGTTTTTAGACATTTTGAATTATTTAGTGATTAGGTTTTGAGGTTTGAGTTATTTTGGGGTGCAAGGAGGTGGAAACACAATTTTATAGTAAATGCACCCTATTTACTTGGAGAGTGGATTAGAAAACTATAGAAAGAAAACACATGTGGAAAGCCAACAAAAATATGTAAAAATTATATATATTTTTTATTTGTCTAGGTAAATTATTAATAAACCAACTTTTTTTTGTAAACTCGAGTTTATTGTTGCAAGTTCCTAGTAATTTTTTGAATACATATTTTTGACATGATTCACCGACCGATTCAAGTTCTTAGCTGAGTTTAGATGTATATAAAATATGCTCACTTTGAAATCAGTTTTGTTCAATTTTCTCTCTCTCTCGTATATATAACAAATTACAGGTTATGTAGGTGTATAAAACATATTTATCTTTATAATACGCTTTATCTCTATAGAAAAATCATTAGTTGCCTGTTCTTTCTTAGAATAAATATACATTTTGAAATGATAATTTAGGCCCTAATATTTTTCCTATTACAGAGAAGACATATGTGATACGAAGTACATGTCTGGTGTGGAAGAACTCCCTCCTTACTCAAATGATAACATTATTAGACGTAAGTATTCTGATGTTGAATGTACCGATTCAGAATTCTAAAGCTCTGAAGATGATGATAATTGTGAGATTAGTTCAATTGAAAATGAAGAATTTCGAGTTATATAGGAAAATGACGATGACATACCTAGATTATTGATGAGAAAGATACCTCTGTCAAAAATAATATAACAGGAAACAGAGATAGATGTTTAATATTTTCTTAACCAAATGAAAATAATTCCACAATTCGTACCATGGGTAGGTGGTACCAACCGTGAAAAATTTACGTCTGTGAAGTTGCCCCCAACTTGCATTTTAAAAATTCAAGTTTTTTTTAATGCAATCGTTTGTTCTTGGCTTGTTCCGGATTGTTTCGCAAAAAATTTCGTTTGTTCTGTTTTAATAAGCCTACAAATGATATGCTTTCATTGGAGGGGTCAACTTTCATCACACACTTTGGAAAATTTACATTTTTATGGTTGCGATTGTTTTTTCCGGATTGTACCGCAAAAGGGCTCGTTTATTCTGCATTTGTTCTTGCACAAATAGGACATGAATTTGTGTCACTTTGTTTACTTGTGAAGGGCCAACTTCACGGTAGCCCCTCCGCTTTGAAAAATCCATGTATTTACGATTGCATTCGTTCGTTTCGGATTGTCCCACAAAAATTTCGTTTGTTCCGTTTTGATAATCTCACAAATGGTATGTTTACATTGGTAGTGCCAACTTTACTATATCTCCCTTCCACTTTTGAAAATTCAAATTTTTATGGTTGCGATTGTTTGTTTTGCATTGTTATTTTTTTATACGTTCCCAAAATTAACTGTACCTTAACATTTGACATCCATGAATTCGCCCTTCTCCCCTTTTAAATTTTTGTTGTTGTGATTACTATACTCTTTTCTTTGTTAGTTCAGGATTGTTTCGCAAGAAAATCAGTTTTTTCCGTTTTGATACGCTCACAAATGATATGTTTACTTTGGACCTCTATGAAGCTGCCTTACAGTCCTTTCCCCCTAAGAACATTAAAAAAATAAATTTTATTATTGTAATAATTTGTTCTTCGTTTGTTCAGGATTGTTCTAGAAAAATAGTTTGATATGTTTTTATACACCCATAAATTATATGCACGTCCATGAGGTTGACTCCCTCCCCCATCTTTTAAAAATCCATATTTTTATGATTGCAATAGTTTGTTATGGATGGTTCCTAAAAAATAAAATTTAAAAATATGCACATCTCGTTTTGGCAGGACAACATAAGATTTATTTACATCAACAACTTGGATTGACGCCTTTTTGGCAACCATATTTTCCACATGAACACATACAACTTTTAAAAATAGATATTTTATCTTTGCAATAAATAATTCGTTCTTGGTTCATTTTAGATTTCTTTTTGCGAAGATTTCCATTTATTTCTTTTGTAAAACTTCGATAATTCTTTCAAAACTTGAACATTTTTTTGTTTAAAGTTTGTTGTTGTTTGTTTTAGTTCCTTAACATGTTTATCTTTATTTTGTTCTGTATTTCTTTTTAAAAACTTGTTTATTTCATGTTGATAGTTTTAAAACTAATATATTCATATCACTATGCTAAGCTCCATTTCCTCACCTCAACTAGATAAAATAGAACCAAAATTTGTATTTTTGATTTTATAACTGTATTAGTTTGTTGCAGATTATTGTGCATTATATTATAGTTTGTTAGTTCTAAGATCTCTTACAGACACTAATTAAACTGGTGTCATTAGTGATGATGGCCTCTTGTGTGTGACCTGTATGGTAACACAGGGTGTCAAGTAAAGAATGTCCCACCCTCTGTGTCAGAGTATGGAAAATATTGTCTTTGATTCGCTCAATATGCACAAAAAAGCAATAAAAAGGCGAAGCAAGTCAGAAATACAAAAACTAGGGAGATCTTGGTCTACA
The DNA here is from genome assembly GCA_902151425.1 of Timema shepardi. Lineage (NCBI taxonomy): Eukaryota > Metazoa > Arthropoda > Insecta > Phasmatodea > Timematidae > Timema > Timema shepardi. The sequence continues at coordinate 21,993 of CABFVX010005656.1, read as the reverse complement.
ACTTATTCCATGCCATAAAACTCACAGTAAAGAAAAGTATTTTTATAGGCCTCACTTCCCCCTAAGCTCCAAAATATTGGTTTCGTCTACTTGAGCAGTTGTTAGATTACCGGAAGCTACTCGAGATCTTACCTCCCTCTTCCCCCACCCCCTCAAGAGAGCTCATAACTATGTATCCTAAAGTATTGACATCACACCCTCCTTTTGTTTGCTACTATTACTATTATGATGTAGTAAGTAGTACCTTTGATCACAAAGAGACATGATTGGAAGTAAACGTAAATTATTCCAACTCTGACTCTTACGAAAGAGACTAAGAAACTCCTCGACAGTAAAAATTATTTTTTCAAATTAATTTTACTAACAGGACCCAGAATAAATTTCCAAAAAAGTTATTAAAAATATCTATAGAATAGCTTGAAATTCTAAAAAATTGCTACAAATTTGCCAAAAAACTAAACTAAGAATTTAAACAAAAAATTGAAATGATTGTACATGAATAAATCAAACACGTCCTTAACAAATGGTTACTAAAAATAGCTATGCAATAAAGTCTTTTAACAGCTAAACTCTTGCATTCTGTTAATTATAATATTGATTTACAAAAATTTACTTTAAAAAAAATGTCCACCCTAATGCAACTTTTCACCGTTTAATTTCAGTGTCTTATCAATTATGTGGATTTTACAAACATGACAAACAAATACATACATAGTTAATTTTCAACATTATCTTATCATTCCTACAACTTTTTGATAAAAAAAATAGATTTGAGTATCTATACATTATAAAATATCGATATCATTTAAAAATATGCTAATTTAACAAAGTGCCTGGATATTATTCAAACTGGAATGGGCTACCGTGATGTTGGCCCCTCTTCCCCCAATGTAAACATACTATTTGTGGGTTTATCAAAACAGAACAAACGAAGATTTTTGCGTAACAATCCAGAACAAAGATTGTGATCATAAAAACTTGAGTGTTTCATAATGATCGTCCAACTACGGATGTAAATGATGGATATCCAGCCAGAAATGTAATCGAAGGCCACTCTACTGAATGTATTGCTCTTTTTGCAAGCTAATCAACTCATCCCGGTCCTTGCTACTCTGATGCTTCAACACTGACCATCAAACGAAATTATCAAACCCTAAGTTCAAACAGTTGACCCACGCAGTATCAGCTTACAGCTGTGCCTCTGTGCTGAGTCAACAAGGCTGCTTGACGTACACTACCATAATAAAGCTGAAGTCATGTATCCATGCGAAGCTCTAGAGTTGACTGTGGTAGTAATGCTCTTAACCTGAAGATTAGCGAGCCTAACATGTCTGGTTCACTATGGTGTAGCTTTGTTGTAAGTAGAGCTAAACAGTTAAATGTTTTACTTTCTTTGCATTTGTGTATCCCTATATAAATATTTATGGATATATGAAAAGCACTAGACATAGTACTCTCACAATCACTCCCGATGAAACACCACATGTGCTGTTCGCTTACACATTCCCGTTTAACTGACGAGAGTGACAAAAGTAATTATTACGAGTTATGGCAGATGAGATCACCAGTTCTGTGCAACAAAGCCCAAGACCCGAGTGGAAAAGTTTTCCACTACTAGAATATTTTGGGCCTGCACCAGGTATTCCATCGGATCAGCGCATGTGCCATGTTTCCCTTACTTTATCTCGCTCTGCCCTCCTTTGCATTCCCCTCAATCTGTCTCTAGGGTCATGTGGTGTTTTTATTGGAGTATATATTGACATAGTCTCTGGCTAATAGATGGCAATGCCAAATGTGTTGTATATGTAATGCTATAACCTTAGTATTGGTCTAACGTTTGCTGTGCTTTTCGAATAGGGACATTTTTGGCATAATCTTTATCAAACTAATATAGCAACATTATTAATTTAATCTTTGAGGCTTATCATCCCCTTTTTGATAGACATTTAAATGTAATCTGCAACTTAATAGGTTCTAACGAATACATAAATATTGGATCCCATTTTGTAGGTTCTCGTATTTCAAGATTTAGTCTAATCCAGGGCCAATGCCTGCTCATACATTATTTTTTTTTTAATTTCTGTATTTATCAATTACCTTTTCTCTTATTTAATAAATGTAAGTGCGTATAACACGAACGGGTAGTAAGAGACGACCAACCGGATGATGACAATGTGTTACATGTTGCCTTTTTATTCTCTTTTGGGGAAATTTAATGCTGGGGATTACATTTTTAAATCACCAGCTGTCAATGCTTGTAGTTCAAGGGACTTGTTTAAAATTTTAAAAAAACATTATTAAAGCAATGCCCTTTCTTTCATTGTAACTAGTTTCAACTAATTAATTTTTTTTATGAAACACTTTTAGAATTACTCCAATTTTAACTTCTTTATTACATCAAACAATTAAGATATATTTTTCTTTAAACATAACATAATATTTAAAAAAACACTAAATATGTTCAGAAATTATCATAATAAAAAACAGGAAAAACTGAAAAGTATTTAATTCGGTAATAGTAAATGTACCATATCTATTGATATAATTATATTTTATCTTTTATGCCCACAATAAAATATTTTATAAAACAATACATACAAATAGATGTGATCTAATAATTTGACATTTGACATTATTACAATTTTAATTGTTTTATTTGTGAATGGAGTTTTTAAAATCTCCAAATGTCCACTCAGGAATAGGATAAACTATAAATATGTTATTCTAAATTTAAGTCAAATTAATTTGGAGAGTTAGTTGCATGTTGTCAAATAATAGATTTACTATTTGAACATTAGTTTTGATGTGACATCACTTAGATAGAACCCAGTTATTAAATTATCAAATAATTTAAATACAAATCACAAGGTATCACTAGTTTAAATTTGATTACTTTCACTCTGTTTTCTTTGTAGAGCTTCTACAATTAAAATCAAATCACAATAATGAACAAGAAAAAGTAAGAATAGATATTCCACAATTCTAAATTTATAAGAAACCTTTGCCTCGTATCACCAATATCAATTTTTAAATAGCTCTAATCAATTAGTTGACATAACACTTAGTTTTTATTTAAAACCTAGTGGCAACACTGAAAAATTAACCAAACTAAGGCTAGAGCAATAAAAATAACCAGCTAAACGACATAATACTAATAATTAGTATATGTTGTCACCTAATCCTGAAGAGTCATATTGAGTTAAAATTCATTTAATTAATATGTAATTACATCCATAGTATAACATAGGTCTATAGTGAAAAAATGTGCAGCCAGGTAGGAATAGTGTAGGAGTTAAATTTTACCTTGTAAAAATCGCTTGACACACTATTGAGCACTAATAAAAAATATAAAATATAGAGCAGGTCTACTAGGCATACATTACCAATACAATTCGTTATTTATCTAAGAAAGAAAATATAACCTTTCATTTTTAAAATATACTATGTTTATTACCTTGATAAAATGAATTATATTGTGATAAATAATTGAGGGAAGAGAAGTTATTAGAATAAATTGTTTTTATCTTGATAGGGTTGGGAGTTGGGGTAGGTATTATAATAGATTTTATATTTGTTGGATAAGCTTATACCGAATTTTATATGCAAGTATAAATAAATGTCTGGTTAGAATAATACTATTTCTACTATTGACATGTAGTTTTCAGTTCGTTTCCTTAAATTACTGAACTGTTTTATAAAATAGTTATTTCCATATTATTAGACTAAAACATTTAAATATTTAATAACATTTCAATCACTCACTAGTAACTAAATATTTTACTTGAGGCTGAAAACAAGATTGAGATATAATTAATTAAAATATAACATTTTTATTTTGATAGAACTACATATTTTGAATCACATATTTTTATTTGTATCTATAAATTTTTTACATTTTATGTGAGACCAAATTTGGAAATAAAAAACGTAATGACAAATATTTCACTATAATTAGGATAAAGTTGACTTCTTCAAAAAATTAATTTTAATTTGGTAACGTTATATTGTTTAATCAACATTCAAATAAAGAAAAAGTAAATTAATTTTACATTAAAATTCGTAAGACAAAATACAAATAGGACTAGGCTGTTCCTGTATGGAATGAAAGTAAACTTTTTGTAAAAAAATATTTTCGATCAAAATTACTTATAAATTTTCTTTTTTAAATAATAATTTGTATGTTAGAGGGACCAGTTATAAAGTAATAAATATGAGACTTATGCAGTTGAATAGACATAAGTGAACACATTTTAATGTAAATTAGATTTAAAAATAATATTTTAATAGAAGGTAATGCAGATCATATATGAAGGTACTGTTGTTCACAAAATTTAAATATTGATTAAAATTATTACTAATGAATAAATTTTGATTTTTATGAAGTCAAGTCAAATTTTGGTCAAAATATAAGCACCAAATACCTACTCTGTATCTGTATTCAGCAATTATTTTGTGCATATGAATATTCCATATTATTATTTAAAGGTCAATATGATATGTTATACCAGAATGATAAAAAATAAAAAAATAAAAATCAGAGTGCCTAGCTTCTACAGTTCAATTGAATACTAGTATATGTATATACAACTTTTGGTGAATTTTGGCTTGTTCTCAAATAACCTTGACTAATTTATCCAAACAAAAAAAAGTAAACTAGGTTTTATAATTTAGAGCCCATCTCACAGCCGATAAACTGGGATATTAGATATAGTCAGTTTTACCCTTTCACCAGATATTTTAAGTGCAGTTTTCTGCTTCTTTCCTTGATAAAAGCAAAATTGGGATCAGTTAAGTGTTTTTTTAATTTTAAGATATTATTATTATTATTATTATTACTAGCATTGCGTCATATTACCCATTCATGTTATACGCACTTACGCTAATGTGTAATGGTAGTGGTGATTGTGAGATGAAATGGAGGACCTACAGTTTAACGTGGAATCCGAACCACGGTGGAGGCCTGACATTCCACACATTCACAAGGTGTGAGTAATTCACGTCTTGTTAGAGGTGAAGGCAGGGTTTGACAATCATATAAATCTGTGCCAGGACCGAGGAGTGAACCTCGGACCCCCAGCACAGAAGTCTTGACACCTTACGCCTAGACCACCAGGTCATCTAATTTTAAAATAATTATTTAAATTATTAAAATGGTCTTACTGGTCTCAATCCCATTGTTTTATATTGAAGACTACATAAAATTATACTACAATCTAACACCTAGTTTGAGCTGTATTACCTTGATGGGCTCATAAATGTGTCACCAATATACTGCATATAAATATTTAGTGAGCATTGGTATTGTTTTAAAAGTTTGTGGTATCTATTATTTTTATAGTTTCACATAGAATGCTATATTCTCTAAGACAATATAATGGAAATAACAATATAGGCTGCATAACCCAAAGCCAAATTCTTATTTTATTTTTAATGGTTGGGGACAGTTAAAAGCTTATTTCATTGTTTTAAACCAATTAATATTAATTAAATAGGATACATATAAGAAAATTGCTCTCACAACCAAATAGGATGGTATTGACAAATTAAACTTTGATTTGATTATTTATAGCTTAAATGAGATTATTATAAATACAGTATTCACTTGTTTTATACGTGTGACAAGTTTTTCAATATAAACTAGTGAATAATACTTTTTGTATTATTAGCCTGCAAATACATGCCTACATACTTAAATGCATTAACAACCAGAAAATGCCGTGTCTTTTATCCACTCTATTAATAAATAGACTATTACAGCTTGATATAAAAAATTAAAGAAAGCTCTATGAGGCCCCTTTTTTAGAGATAAATATACCTTTCTCAAAAATTGTGTAAAAAGTACCGGAATATCTAGATTTACTGATATGAGATACTTTGAAAGTTTAGTGACATAAAAAGATAAAAAAATATATTGTAAAAAGACACAATTTTTTTAATCATATTTCTCTGACAAAGTATGTAAAATTAATGTCTAGTTTCGCTGATTTAGGTGACTATGAAAAAGTATGATATCCATAAAAAATGTGTTATTTATTGTCTGGTCCACCAACAAATGCTGGGTTCATTATTTCCATACTTTTGGAATGCTCATCATTACCATTGCTTCCATTGATTTTTTTAGCAGGCTTCACATAGTGGTTTGTTCCTTCTAGATTCAAAGTTTCTTGTCGTCCGGTCGATCGGACCAAACAACTCACTGCCAGAATGAGAAGAATTCCACCCAGTGCAAACAGGCCATAGGAAAGGGCTGCTCTGGCAATTGGCGGGGCATTCGTCGCCAAGTCTAATAAATCAGTGACTTGACTTGGTAAGCCATCAATTCCCTATAACATACATAAATATATTTGTGAATATTGTTTCACCTATCACCAACTTATTCGATTAGAGTCAAAATTAAAGCACAAAGACTCAGGAACATTGTTGGTTTGTAGGATGAAAATAACCAAGTTATTGAAACATATGGGTGTTTCCATCCACCATAATATGGGTACTAAATTTTGTCTAAGCTCTACCTTCTATATTTCTAACCAATTAGTGCAATTAAAAGTGTATAGTCCGGACAGGTAGTAAGACGTGGAGTAAAAAAAAAAAGACAAACTGTTGTGTGTATGATTCAAGCTTTTATTGTTGGAATGGGCTGGAAAATTATTTTATATTTTCGGGACAAACTTTTTCAATACATTTTAATCCAACATCAATATTTCATTTTGACAAGAGATTATTAAGATGGAAGTTAATAATTATTATAGAAATACATTGTCCAAGAAATAATAAAAACAGTTATATAACAATATGTGTATTGTTATACTGGCCATATCTTGAGGATATAATTTGATTTTAAATATAGCTCTAAATCTATGGATATTTTACTTGATTTTCAAAACTAATAACTGTGGAGTTTTTTAATGATAAATTAACACTGAATACCTGTTTTTGGAGAAAAATTCATTTAATTGTAGTTTACTGATGACAAATATGTTCCAAACGATGGCTATATAAGAGAATAGATGATTGTGTTCTACTTTTTATTTTAATTAATAATGTAAGAAACCTTTGCACTAACATGGTCCACCTTTAGTGTATATATGTATAACCTGACCATAATTCATAGAGGCAAAAAAGAGACCAGGGAGAGGTGTTGATAAAGAATAGGATATGGAAAAAAAGTTATTAGATAAAAATAATGAACATACAATAATGCTTCACAGAACCCACAAACAAATTTTGGATTGATGTAAAGGGGGAATAATTTCACTATGCTCATACCATGAGTATTTTTCAGATTGACCTAATTTATGCAAATTATTTCAAAAATTGCAAAAATCTAGTATTTAAAAAATGTTAAATAAAAACTTAGTAGTATGTGACAAATGTATGATCCAACTGGTAAGCAAACAGAAAAGACCTGTGTAATGCTACAAAACAGACGTGTAAGTGTTATCAACAAATATTTTTTGTTTTTTCTCTGAATAATTCAATGGCTTTAAAGTTAAACTATTTATTCAATTGCATTTTTCAGTAGCAGTTCAAGGTATACAGTGTGTGTATCAGATCATTGATAATTTCACAAACTTAAAAACAAGTTATACATACATCCTCAAACCACATGATGGGAAAGATGATGTCTGGAAAAGTAGCCACTTGCTTGATATCAACAACTTGACTTACTGCCAAATTTATCTGCACTCTTGCTCGGGCCCTCAGTGCTATTCCCATTTGCTGAAATAAAACAGTGATGTCTTAGTACCATAGAAGGCTTGATTAAACCAACATTACAGCTACAAATTAATTAAAATGTATTTAATTATCATAAAATCCACACCCCCTCATATTTTAAAAATACACTGTATTGCAAAATAATTACATTAAACATTCAATTTTTAATGAACATCATAGGGCATCGGGACTAGATATCAAACTCATCTAGTCCTATTTGTCAATGGCTAAAATCCTGGCCAGGTGAGCAAATGTTTTTTTCATAAATGTTTCCCCCTCTCCCTTTATGCAAATGAGGGTACAATTCATCTCAACTCTACCTTCCTCACTGCTATCCCATTAGCATAATTAAAATATATAGAGACTGAGCAGATAGTAAGATGCTGTGGAAAAAGAGCAATAGTTTTCAAAACTAATCTTCTCAAACAATTCGATGAGTGGTTAAAGTCTGTTCACCGTAGGAATTGTGTTCTGAAAGGCCTTTTTGCCTACCAAAAATCTATTATTTAGTAGGATATTGGTAGGGAAAAAGACCTTTCAGAGAGTAATTCCTACCGTGAATGGAGTATAGGTCCCCAATTTATTTCTAGGACATGTGCTCAAAATATATTTAGTATGTCAAAAAAGGATTTGAACAGTGTATACTTATGATTGGTACTTTTTAAATTTGTTTGTTTTTCTTAACTATAAATAACTTTCAATTTTATATATGTATAAACAAAAAGTTTTATTAGTAATTTTAAATGCATGCTAATGTAATATTTATCTGAAATTACAATAGTATGCACTATTAATCATTATATATTAAAATTATAATTAAAGTGCCTACAAATAAAGTTATACTGTGATGAACATTCTGAAACTATGAAGATAAATATGAAAGATTATATCACTGACTAGATACAGTTACAAATATAATTCATAACAATATCTTTAAAAACATTTTCAACACAAAATAGTGTTACGGTATTGTAACGGTCAACCTAGGGTTGGCAGTCTATTCACATGTCACCCTGTGAACTAACAGCTATTTTCGGGATATTGCTGCTGAATAAACAAGATTGAAAACACACACAGAATATGCGCAGTTTTGATTATTAAAAATAAAACAACACATACACTCAGGGCCGTATTTAAGGGGGGAGGGGGGTTTATGGGATCAACTCCCCCACTCCCTCGAAAACATGGGTTTTAAAAAAACCTAAGTTGAATGAGGTAGAAATAAAGATTTAATAAAGAATAAACACTGTTAGTGTGCACCTATCCTATTGGAATGGATGAGTTTGGGTCAGAAAATGAGGGAGGGAAATCTGTCAATAGAATGAAGGGGAGAAGGGGACTTAGTGTGTGCGCTACACATTTATTATGAAGGTCACAAGGTGTATTTCCACACACTTTTCTTATTATTGTTGTTGGCAAAGAAGATACTTGTTTAGACCTGTTGGTATGCAAGTGTTAATGTTTTTGTCTGTTCCTTAACTTGAAGCAAGCCTTATAGTTTACTATTGAGTACTAGGGCTTCTCAACCAATTTTTAATCTGCGACCCCTTTGGCCCAGACACATTTTTTCACGACCCTTCACTCAATGTCATCAATTCAATTGGTAGTAACACTGTATTTAATCGATTTACCGGTTTGTGCGCGTACTTTTTGCGAGAACCCTTTTTGATGGAACTCTCTTTGAGCAAAATATAAAGTACCTTAAATATAAGTATAGCTCTATCATAACAGAATTATGTTGACTAAAAAATAAGTATATGAAAATATCAAAAATGAAAATTTCTTCAAATAATGTATTATATTAAAAATGTGTGTATTTACTATATTGACATGCAAAATATAAGTAAGAAAATACAAAATAAAAAAATTATATCATTTAATTTGTAATGTTAAATTTGAATATACCAAAGAAAATTTTACTGAAGGCTGACAAAAGATAAGAAGAATACGTTTACCTTTATTGGGATGTTTGTGATAGATTATTCTGACACAATAACTCGAATTGTGGCTTAGTATTTGTCACTGCTGGTCTCATAGTGATCTCGATGTTCTTAAGACCTGAATGGTATTTGGTTTTAGTTGCCGTCATGGTGGAAAATGCAGATTTGCACAAATAGGTGGTAGCAAATGGCAGAAGAGCTGACATCGCTAACTCCGACAATTTAGGAAATTATATTTTAACACCAAGCCAAAAAGTGTCAAGTTTTTCCTTGAAAATTCAAGTTTTAGGTTTGACTCACATGAAAGTCCTGCAAATTATTTTTGGGCTTTCAACGATCGATGCTTCACATTTCCCATCTCCACGATAAAAGGGTTTAGAATACAATCTAATTATTATTAATTCCTGTAGAAAATATTTCTGAAGACTTGGCTTCTCAACCAATTTTTAATCTGCGACCCCTTTGGCCCAGACACATTTTTTCACGACCCTTCACTCAATGTCATCAATTCAATTGGTAGTAACACTGTATTTAATCGATTTACCGGTTTGTGCGCGTACTTTTTGCGAGAACCCTTTTTGATGGAACTCTCTTTGAGCAAAATATAAAGTACCTTAAATATAAGTATAGCTCTATCATAACAGAATTATGTTGACTAAAAAATAAGTATATGAAAATATCAAAAATGAAAATTTCTTCAAATAATGTATTATATTAAAAATGTGTGTATTTACTATATTGACATGCAAAATATAAGTAAGAAAATACAAAATAAAAAAATTATATCATTTAATTTGTAATGTTAAATTTGAATATACCAAAGAAAATTTTACTGAAGGCTGACAAAAGATAAGAAGAATACGTTTACCTTTATTGGGATGTTTGTGATAGATTATTCTGACACAATAACTCGAATTGTGGCTTAGTATTTGTCACTGCTGGTCTCATAGTGATCTCGATGTTCTTAAGACCTGAATGGTATTTGGTTTTAGTTGCCGTCATGGTGGAAAATGCAGATTTGCACAAATAGGTGGTAGCAAATGGCAGAAGAGCTGACATCGCTAACTCCGACAATTTAGGAAATTATATTTTAACACCAAGCCAAAAAGTGTCAAGTTTTTCCTTGAAAATTCAAGTTTTAGGTTTGACTCACATGAAAGTCCTGCAAATTATTTTTGGGCTTTCAACGATCGATGCTTCACATTTCCCATCTCCACGATAAAAGGGTTTAGAATACAATCTAATTATTATTAATTCCTGTAGAAAATATTTCTGAAGACTAATGCTTGATAAGGGAAAGGAGATTTTCTTCAATTAGACTTTCACCTTTCTCCAAATTTAGTTCAAGCTCTGCAGTTGTAGAAACAAATTTGAACTTTATCATCCCATATTTCTCAAGTAGGTACATTTTTAATGTAGGATTGTTGATCCAAATAGATGGATTCTTTTCACTCAATGTATCTTAATGCCTGAAATGTGTTGAGTATCGCCCAAATCCTTTATTTTGAATATTTCCTTGAGCTCATTTTTAACTCCTTTCTTTTTATTTTTGTCATTACAAAAAATCAAAAAGTCATCAGCATAAATGGCAATTATACAAATATGTTTTACATTAACATGATTATAAATGCATGATTCACATTATTATCTCTTAAAATTAATTTTCATCAAAACAATATGAATTTTTTCATACCATGCTAGGGTCGCTTCATGCCATATAGCCACAAAAATCTCTGGTTCTTCCATGTAGACCAGCTCTTTAAATTCGCCATTGAGGAAATCGGTTGCTACATCCATATGATGTATTGTTAGATCCAGATCACAAGCAAAACTCGAATTGTAAAATTTCTCACTACCGGAGAAAAAAGTCTCAGTGTAGTCCACCTAATATTTTTGTGGGAAACCCATTGCAACTAAATGAGCTGGGTGAGATCTCCATTCATATCAGTTTTCATTTTGAATATCCATTCTCTTTTGATTCTCTTTTTATCTTTTGCCAACAATAAATTACCAGATATAATTTTCTTTGAAAGAAGCTTAGATGTCACAGCTTCCTACCACAAATCTCTATAATCTTCAGATAGAGCCTCGCTAACCCTTTGTGACATATTTATGTCACAAATGACACTATAAACTTAATAATCCGGATATTCCTTTAGTCTCCTCTACATAAATAGAGGTTTTATAGACCATGAAGCAAAACTTTCAACCTCTGGTTCAGTTGCAGTTTCCTTGTACTAGTTAGATGTCTCCGCTGAAACCAAATTAGAAGTTGCTCTTAATTCTTCCTCTGAAGCCGAGCCTTGAAGTAGGATTGGAAAATAAACGGTCTTTTCCTCATTGTTTTCAATCAGCTGATTTCTGCTCCTTATTCCACCAGGCTGATCTTAAAGGAAAATCACATCACTGGAAGTAATCCCAGTTTTTAAATTTTCTGGTTCAATTAGTCCATAACCTTTTGTATGCCAACTGTATGAAAAAAACCAAGATGATGACTTTTGGGATCCAATTTCTTTCGATTTTGTTTTGGTATATGACATATGCTATACTACCAAACACTCAAACAGAACACTTTTAAGTGATTAATATTGGTCCTTTTTCCACTCCAGTCTTCCTCAGGTGTGATACCCTCAACATCATTTGTGGGTGAACTATTTTTCAAATAAATAGCAAAATTTACAGCATCTGCCAAAAATTATTTGTCTAAATGATCCTCTTGAAGTAGGGATCGGGTCTTCTCTATTATGGTCCTATTGGAACGTTCTGTGACATCATTTTGTTCTGGGCAGTGTGGTACTGCTGTGTGGTGATGCTTAATACCATTTTCTGCTAAAAAAATAATCAAGTATGCCTTTATTAACATACTACTACTCATTGTCAATTTTAAATATTATTCAATCGCTTTCCTATCTGATGTTCAACAAAAGCTTTCCATTATTTGAATTTTGAGAAACCTTAATCATTTGTTCTTAAAAGATAACCAAAAGTCTCTTTGGAAAAATCATCAATAATTGTTAACATGTATCTTGCATACCCATGATATTTCCTACTCATCAGATCAGAAAGGATGAGCTGAAGAAGTTCTGTCGACCGGTTGGACTGTTTCTCCTGTAATATTGACTCCAAAGGTAATGCCATTTTTCAACAATTTAATGGATACTTTATTTAAGTGCCCCATTCTACAGTGCTAGAGTTCTTTTGAATTATTTCTCGACATCAAATTAGCAATTTCAATCGTATTTGAATCAGAAGTAGTTTTAGACGGCAGCTATGCCCAGCCTGTAAAGACGATTTGTGTTCTTAGCACAAGCTTTAACTCTACCACTAATTGTACACTCTGGATCCTGGTATATTTTGCACTCTTCTGATGAAAAAATAACAAGCCCATTTTTGACCATCTGATTTACTAATAGCGAGCTCAAATTCAAATTCGGCACATATACTACATTAGATTTTTTCGTTTCAGACTATTAATGTTTATCATAACATCTCCACAGCCTCCATTTTTAAGCTTTGTATTTGTTGCTATTGTGACCTCAAAACTTGTTGATTCATCATTAAAATCAGAAATCCATTGTAATTATCGTCATGCGTGCAGTAGCTGCAGAGAGTACATACCAAGGCTCAGAATTTGTCTTACTCGTGAAAGCTGTGAATATCAATTATTGTTGTGCTTTTTATTTTGGTTGCCAATAGATTGTGACTAGTTCTCATTTTTTGATCATTAAGAATCTTTATAGTCAAATTTGTGACACTTAAAAAACTTAAAAACATATTCTTTTTCTTTTTCTTTTTACTATTTTTTTATTTATTTTGGAAAGGAAAGCACTAACAGAATCTGATTAACTTTCTCATGTCTCATATCCTCTTGAAGAAATTTTGCTTTTATATAAGTTTACTACTTATATTTTCTCCTGCGCTATCTAACACCATAACCCGTGTGTCAAAAGAACTAGAGAGATCACTCAACATAACAACTGTAAGAAATTGTACTCTATAGGACTACTTATATCTGCGAGTTGTTGGGCCATATACAAAATCTTAGTTACATAGCCTTCCATCGACTTAAAATGCTCTAATTTCGATCCAAAAACGATTTTGACATATCTGAGGTGCCTTATGAGTCCTTATTCTCGAAGGCTTCCTGAAGATTATCCCAGGCTTATTTGGCACTTTTGGTGTTCCTAACGTAAGAACAATACGTGTTTACTATTAAAAAGTAAGATGACACAGGAAAATTATTAATTAAAACTGCAAGAAAAACTTGAAATTAAATGGTTAGGAGCACAATAGCCTAATCACTTTACATTTATGCAGGTGGATGACAAGAAAAAAATAACTTTTTCTAATTCTTGGTTTGGTAAACAATTGTTTGTGAGTGAAGAAAAACAGAGATTATTTTGTTTTTATTGTTTATTATTTGGTTGTGTGGGTTTATGGACATTGGTAGGCTATACGAATCTTAAACAGTAAAGTAAAATAATTAAAAAATATGAGGAACGTGTAATTCATTTGGAAAATGCATGTAAGTTTCAAATGTTTGGAACAGTAAATATTGCATCACAGATATATTGATCGGTCAAAATTTCAGTCCAAAAACACAATGAACATGTGTCAAAAAATAGGCATAGGCCTATATTAAACAGAGTAATAGAATGCTTAAAATATTGTGGTACTAATGAACTGGCATTAAGAGGCCACAATGAAAATCAAGAATAGCTGATTTTGTAATTATAGCAATATTTACAAACTAGGAAAATTTAAAGGAATTTAATTAAATATGTTAACACACAATGAAAAAAAAAAAAAAATTACCAGTAAGCTTTGACCTGGCCTCACCAAAAATAAAGATCACATTCTGCCACTGCTTCAATTATTTCTACAGCTGCTAATATTGCATCTCTGTCACCCATCGTGCTTAATATTTACATGCATTCGAGATCTAGACAAATTTTGACTCAAGAGTTCGTTTCTGTAGTTTTCATACTACACGCTGTGTGAGGTTTACAAATTCGAGTTGGAAAATGTTTACTCGCTAAATTAATCAAACTTTGTCCACTATAAAAATTAATCATTCATAGAATTAATTCACGTCCTGGGCACATAACCTGATAGAAATATAAGAATTTCTTAGGGTAAAACATAGGGTAAAACATGCGCAATAATAGAACATTATAACGAACATTTTCATACATGAATACATTTATCACTACCTTAGATAAGTCAAAAACCAGAGAATGTCAACAGTTCTAAAGATAGGTATCGGTACTAAAAATGCCACAATATGCATGAAGAATGTACACATTGAATTACAGTTATGACAAATAGGATCATATGCATATAACTCGCCCAGCCTATCCGGGTAGTGAGACGTGGTGACAAAGCAAATAATAATTTAATAATAGTTTTCTTCTTTATAGGACAGATTTGAAAGGTCTCTCAAACTTGGAAGTCTAAGTTCTACTTATCAAAAGAAACCAATATATGAACATGTGTTAGGAAAGGCTTTAGTGCACAAGCACTGCCCCTTATACCTCGTTATCCATATTTCCACCACCCTCTAGAATATTAGGATGCGCTAGATTTAAATGGTTTGTCCAGATTTCTTGACACAATCTAAGGGATGAGGTTGTGAGAGGGGAGAGTGGTAATCTTACGAGTAAGTAATTTTGACCAGCACTCTTATATAAGTGGTGGAATATTTTACCTATCATGTATGGGTGGATAGACTACATTTCCAAGCACGTTTGTATGCGACTAAGCCTAAACATTTAAAGAAGTGCAATCACATGAAGAATGGTAGGGAAAATTATCTTAATGATATTAGTATTCACAAATTTAATTTGAATCCTTACCTAACCATAAATGTGAACTATGAATGTAAAATTTATTATCAACTGCCATCCCACTCAAAGTAAAATTTTAAGGTGACCATAAAAATTTCTACATCTCTCCCCAAAAATAGATTTATTTCCTCCACATTTTGATATATTGTTTAAACATCTTAAATATTTTCTGTGGACAAAGCTACTCTCACATCTTGTGTGAATGTAAAACAATTCATTTAGTGTTGGATGACCTGTATCGGTGGGCACAAGTATTAATACATTAACCTCGTTTGGTCTAGTTTTCAGGTGATGTAGATAACAGGGTTTGAATAAAAGGTGGGTGTACAGAGTTTTCATTCTAAAATGGTTTTCCTCTTGCTATATTTGCAAATGTAGGTGCATTATATTTAAGTTATGTGTGCTTATTTCTAACTCATAAGTGTAGCTATGCAGATATACTTGATGGGTACAGTAAGATGGAACAATTAAATAAGTTCTGTCCTGCTTCAGTGGCTGAATGGTCTATGTTGTTGCTCTCGTGTTAGACTGGCCTGCTTTGATGTTTAGATTAGGGTTCAAATTCTGGTCAGGTCTACTAAGGGTGATTTTTCCTAAATGGTTTCCCCCTCTTCTTCTATACAAATGCGGTTAGATTACCTCTAAAATAATTCCTTCCTCATCCCTACCACATTTAAGTAATTATAATCATAAATGTGTGTAAAGGCAGTAAAAATCTGTTTATTTCAATAATTTTACTTCTTTTAGACTTACAGGCTGAACATCTATATATAGCTGGTGCTTCTCTTTCTCTGGAGGGCTTATTCCCTCCACTGCATCCCTAAGCTTTGGATCTGCTAAGTAGAAGTGAGGAAAAGATATCAACACAGGTGAATCTGAAAAAATATTTTTTTTTTTAAATGGATGAAACCAAAAGTACAAATTAAATATACATTTTACTGTATCATGTTACTTAAACACTGGTTACTAGGTACACTTTTATATTGTGATAAAATGTTTTTAGGGCAATAGTTCAGTAGAATACAAATTTATTTAGGCTATTAAGCCATAAATGAAACCTTGTTATAATGCATTAAATTAAGCTCTACTTTAATTATTGTAGAATGTAATACACTATCTACCTAGATTCAAAAAAATCTTTTACAAAACCAAATATAAATTATGGATACAAACAAAGACTCAACCTGCAGTGATGATAGATAATTGCGTTTAATCTGAATTAAACATAAACATTCTAAATGATATTTAAAGAATACAAAGAAAAAGACAATGTTGCTCTTGTTCTTAACAATTTTAAACCCATGTTTAAATTTGGAATTCAAGCTAACAAATTAAAATAATAATTTAGCTTCGAGAAAATGGCCATTCATAATAATGTACATTTAAACTATAGTATTTAATATTTTTAAAGTTCAATTTTGTTTTATGTAAATTTAAATGTTCTTGTTGAGTTAAACAGTTGGTGAGGATAACTATGATACTAACATGGCTATCTCCAAGGAATAGTAATAAAATTTATAATGATCACTTCATGGCTCATCACATACTTTGTTGCAAGACAAATTGTTACCTACCATGATTCCAACTGTTTCGTTGATGTTATAGGATGATACTGTAGAATCCTTCGTAATTCCTAGTTGTATATATATCTTGGAGTATTTGACTTGTTTTCAACCATATATATATATATATATATATATATATATTAATGATTAAAGGGCTTAGCTAATACACAGCCAACATATTTTAAAGCAGTTAAGAAAACAAGAATGTGAAGTCATTGACAGGTGCAGACATCGATTTGGACCACAACATGCTGGGGGCGTAAAATGAAACAAGACTGAAGAGAATCAGGAAAACAAGCAAGATAAAACCAAGGTGGGACATAGAAAAATTAAGATGCAAGAGTAACATTGTGTGAAATTTAATAGAACAAAAGTAATTGAGGTGACAGAAGAGAGTATAAGTGCTGAAGGTAAGTGGAACAGTGTTAAGAATATTTTTTTGAAGGTGCTAAACTACAATGTTGGACAAGTGAAGGAGACTGCAAGAAGGTTCTGGGTGGCAAGAGAAATGCTTCAGAAAATGGAAAAACGTTAACAATGAAGAATATATGAGGCTAAGCAATGAGTTAAGGAGAGAAACAGACGAAGCGAGGAAAGACCATAGACAGCACATGCAATGAGCTTATCGAACTGCAATGAAATGGAAAGTATGACCTCATGTAGCAGAAAGCAAAGGAGCTAGGAGGGAATAAAAACAAAGGTGTGAGAACAATAGGGATAGAAACCCCAAAGTTTGATGGTGACTGATCATAAAGAGTTTCTTAAGATTTGGGAATAATATATAGAAGATCTATATGACAAGGAAAATCGACCAAGCAACCTGGAGAATGAAGCAGGGAAAGAGGAAGACTAAAAAGGACCCAGCGTTTTAAATAGTGAAGGAGAGAGAGCCATAAAGTGCATGCGAGGAAGGAAAGCTAGAGGTGATGATGTATCAGCTAACCTTCTGAAGGAATAACAGATGAATGGTTTTGACAAAACTTATAAATAGGATCTACAAAACAGGAGAATGGCCCAAAGACTTTCTAGATGTAGTCATGATGGACCTAAAGAAGAAGAAACAAACCAAGAAATTCAGTGACCGCAGGACCATCAACCTCATCTCAAGTGGGGAAGATCGTGGAAAGAATATTTAACAGGCGACTGGAACATAAAATTGAAAGTGTGATGGAAGAAGACCAACTTAGATAAAAAAAAAATAAAAAAAACAGAGACACCATTGGGATGCTGAGAATAATTTCAGAGAGAGTTCTGGAAGTCAAGGAAGAGGTCTACAATGGTTTCATTGACTGGCAAAATAGGTTCGATAGAGTGAAGGTGAAGAAAGTGAAGGGAATACTCAAGAAGATAGGCATCAACTGGAGAGACAAAAAGCTGATTACAAACCTGTACCTGGGACAACAGGTGAAGGTGAGTCTGATTGACGGAGGGACTAACAGTGTAAAGATTGGAAGAGGAGTGAGGCAGGGATGCTTTTGGTCACCCAGTCTGTTCAACTTGTATGGAGAGTGGCTGGTCAAGGACGTCCTAGAGGGATGTGGCAATTTCAGGATAGAAGGATGCGTCATCAACACAGTAAAATACGCAGATAATCAGGCAATGAGCATCAAAAATAAAGAAGAGTTGCGGGAAATTATAGACCACCTGGTGGAGATAGGGAGAAGATATGAATTGGAGATCTACAGTGGGAAGTCAAAAGGGATGGGTGATTTCAAAAAATAAAGGCCAGTGAAAATCTAAATTGGAAACCAGGAGTTGGAAAACTTAGAGCAGTTTAAGTACCTGGGAAGTCTGCTGACAAAGGATGTCTACTGGACCAAAGAAATTAGGTCAAGTATCACCAAGACCAAGGATGCTTTCAACAAGAATCGGTTACTGCTGACCAACAAGTTGAGTTTGGAATTGAAGAAGAAACTAATAAAATGCTACATCTGGAGCATCGCTCTGTATGGATTAGAAACTTAGGCTCTTAGGAAGATGGAAACAAAATAAATAATTTGAGGAGCTTTGAAATATGGTGCATGAGAAGACTTGAAAAGATCAGGTGAATGGATATGGTGACAAATGAAGAAGTCCTCAGAATAGTGGGTGAGAAGAGAACCATTTTAGATGTGATTATTTGGTACAAATCAAAATGGAACGGATACATTCTTAGGAGGAACCTTCTTCTGCACGACGTTATGGAAGGAAAGGTTGAGGGAAAGAGGAGCTTAGAAAGAAGGATTATTCAAATATTGGATAGCATTAAAGAAATAAGTAAATTCTAGGAGCTGAAGAATACAAGGTGCATTGGCGGTCAAGTTCATTGACAAAAGGAATGGACCTGTCATAAGAGAGAACACATTATAATAATAATAATAATAATAATAATAATAAATATGTTAAGACATACCTGGAAACTGAACACTACCAGGAGTATCGCCCCGTTTTAATAAATTATATATTAATAACTTGTTCTCAACATATGCTAGATAATAATAATTTGTATAACTAGACATGACGTACCATATTGACAAAGGCTCACATTAAAGAGTCCATTAGGTGCACAAGGAGGTCCAGCAGGACAGAAGCAGTCATTTTCAGGGTTTTTAGAAACTTCTCCAAACACATTCGTTGGAGGTGAAAAGCGATATCCTTTCACACCCCCAGCTGTGTCGACTTCTTTCTCAAAACTGAAAGAGCAAAATTAAGTAAATTATTACAAATACATCAAACAGACTGCTTTCTTTAATAGTTTCAATGAGTTAGAAGATTTTAAATAGTAATTTTAATTATCTCTTGAATCTTGAATAGTCTTGTTTGAGCACTTTGTTTCATGGTCATGTTCAATGCTATCAAACGGGTTGGTGAAAATCTGACTGACACCTTAGAACGCATTGCGATCTATAAGGGTGGTCCCACTCTCCAACCATCTATTGCAAGTCTGATGCCTCAGATCATGTGTTCATTGGAATGGTTAGCCTGCATTCCAATGGTCCATTATACATCTAACATCTGATCTGATGACCCCCAGTGTGGGTGAACCTTTCCACACTGTACGGCATTCATAAGAGACTATGGCCTAAATAATCAATAATTGATGTGTAGCTCTCGACAGGAAATAAATCTGGGTAGCTCAATGAGAGAGAATTGGTGTGCTAAGAAAAGTCCTGAGTTCGATTGCCATGTAGGGACATTTGTCATTGTTTCTACAAACTGTGTTTGGTTTTAATGCAACAATAAGAAGACCTCACATATATTGTGAGCCTGACACCAGATACTGTGTGACCCCTGGTAAAATGTAATCTAATTACTATTAACAAAAAAGGGTGGCTTTATGTTGGGGAATGTAATAATAATACCAGCGTTAAAATTATTAGTTTTCATTGATAATGGTTTTCCAGGTATACATATTGTGAGCCCAGCATCTTAGACAATACAGCTGTCATTTATGTGCCCCACTCTCAAAACATTGTGGTAAAAGCACAATCAGTATTTATTGATTCAAATCAATTGACATGATGGCAAATGCGTTAGTCTTACCTTGTCTATGGTAATTTGCCTGCAATGAAGAATACCCATTAAAGTTAGTTTGTATGTGGTGTAAAATACTGTACTAAAAGTACGATCAGTATTCATTGGTTTAAATTTAGTCATCTTGTATGGTCTTAATCTAGGTGTTGGGGATGAGATAGGTGACTTCAAGAAGGAATTTTACCCATATCAGCATTCTATTAGTAGTCATCTAGAACTGCTATAGGCCAGTAGCCTCTCATGACCAAAATTCTAAGGCAAGCTAGGAAGGGGAGTTTGTGTGGCTTCACCCCTCCCCCCTTTTAAGCTTGGGAGGGAGGAGGGGGGCTCTCCTTCGGAATATATTTAATATTATGATTCAAGAAGCTATTTGGAGTGTTTTTTTTAAATGATAGATGTGGCTTTGGGTGTCCTTCTGTCCAGTGATTTACATAAAGCACACTAGAATCTTTATTGTGCATTTTGAAGAGGATGTTGGTAAGAGGGGAGAACATATCTTTTACAGGTGAGGGGAAATTCTCCCGTGTCTCCTACCCCAGCTCCACCACCCCTAGAGCCGACAATTTTTAAATTAAATATATATAAAAACTTCAAAATATTTATATTTAAATATTAATAGACTATATATTGTGTGATATGTTATGTTAAATATACATACAAGTCACAGTTTTTTTTCTGAACCGCACCCAGTTAGCCAAGAATTCTTTGAATATATTATTTTATGAAAATGCATAATAAAGCCATTCTTTTTTCTAAATGTTGCTATATTTAGTTCAAGAATGGATTTTCCAATACTCTATTTATAAGCGTTGTTAAACACCTCTTCGGGCTGAAGATGTATGTCTTATACTACGAACAACGTATCTGCACTTATTACTAGAGCCACTCTCGACTCATTATGGTGTTACTATGTAGATATTTAACAAACTTTTATTTGTGAGCTTTCATTGAAACACACAAAAGCACCTGTTGCAACAAACTCTACAAAAGATGTGTAAGCACGTGGTAAATTACTTTTAGCTTATCGATATTTGCCCTTTCCATGCAAAACAACTCTACATTCTATCCCTACCCCATTAAACGACTACTTTTGTCACTTTGTGTTTTAAAAGGGTATGTATGAGATGAGTATGCAATGGTATATTTCAGTGACTTTGGTTCTAGTCATCACCCTTCGGGCATAAAGTTTCGGTTGTTGAAAAGTCGTAACTTGGTTGTGTGCATTCCCACCTGAGCCCCGTAGATCTTCCCATTCACTCCCCTCCTAAATATATGACGTCACAAGTAAGAACTACACTATCTCTAGCTATGGGAGGAAAGCTGGAAAAATAAAGAATCTCAACTACCATGCGATGTACTAGTGCATGTCTTGCATGCATGTTTCGGTCACTGTCATGTTAGGGACTTTTTTTT
>CABFVX010005655.1:0-48516 GCA_902151425.1 Timema shepardi | reverse complement strand
CGAAGGTCCAACTTTTTCGGTGCTCTCACTGTACTTTCATACCGAGTAGCAAGTTCTTCCCTTTCTGCAACAATAGAAACAGATTCCCCCACCATAATCATTGATTGGTGAGTCATCAGATGAAGGGCTTCTGGAGGAGACACTTCCAATGGATAGAATCGTTGAATTGGTCTCAACAGCTCCGTATTAACCGTCTTCAGTTGTACAATTCTGACTACACCATCTGGACCAGTAATAATTTTTAAGACCTGACCTTACGGCAAGTCTAGCCACTCACTGTTGTCATTTCCAATCAGCACGAAGTCTCCAACAGAAATAGGTTGATAATTTCTCCTGGATTCCACTCGCTGTACAAGTTGATCCAAATATTCTGATACTCTTCTTAGCATTTTCCGCAACTGCTGCTATACCTGTGCTTATTGCTGAGATTAACTTTGTCTAAGGTGTTTCGGTCAGGTACTCCCACCATGTGAACTTATAGTAGAAAAATTAAAGGAGTTAATACTACCAGATCATCAGCGTTTTCACACGTAAGTTATAGGTCGAGAATTTATAACCGCTTCGGCATCACACAAAATGGTGGAAATTTCTTCGTATTTCAAGGCAGCTCACCCCAAAACTTTCCTCAACAGTGTTTTAACCATGTGTATAACTCTTTCCTACCAAGTGGCAGTTGTATTGTTAAATTTACACTCAATTTTCCTTGCCGTACTGTAACTTAAAATGCATTCCCAATCAACCTCTTAAAGGGCATTTGCAGCTCCAATGAAATTAGTCCCATTATCAGAGTACACTATGGAGTGTTTATCACGGCGAGCTACAAGATGTCTCAAAGCTTGGAGGAATGCTGATGTGGAAATTAACTCTAAATGGACAGCTCTAAAAAACAGCACATGTGAAAACACAGATCCATGCTTTAAATTCACCTTTTAGGAAGATGGGTCCAGCCAGATCAATTCATATGATTTAAAAAAACTGCTGCTTCTCGTACTCTGTCGGAACAGGAGCAGTTTCCATGTTCACACTCTTCCCAGCATGCCTTTGACGTATTACACATGCAGAAAGGACTGATCTGACAATTTTTATTGCATTCTGTATCCAATACCTTTCTCTTAGTCTGCTTAATAATATGTGTGTGTTCCAGCATGATAATTGATCTTGTGCTGTGCTCTGTAAAAATAAGTATTTTTACAAAGGAGTGATTTGAGGGAAATACCATGGGCACACGAAAATCATCTTTATCTTGTCGAAACACTATCTTGGTCTTAAGCCTAATAATACCTTCCTCATCTTAGTAGGTCTTCAACGTACTAAGCCTCTCATATAATTGATACATGAAAGATTTTTCTTGTACACACTTTGTAATTTTCTTTTCCGTAGTTTTTAGATTCCTCGTAAGATAATTCACTCAATTCTCTTAGATCCTTTGTTTGACAGCAATTGTGGATGATCATATGATCAATGCTATCATGCGCAATATTTTCTCATATCACGAGAANAGATAATTCACTCAATTCTCTTAGATCCTTTGTTTGACAGCAATTGTGGATGATCATATGATCAATGCTATCATGCGCAATATTTTCTCATATCACGAGAAGAAACGGTAATACCACTTAGAGAGAAAACGTCTTGGTGCCACGGGTGTAAGTGATATTTCTGCCTAACTTCCTTTTCATAAGATCCACATCATTCAAAAACATCTTGATGAACCAGCAAACATTGGGTTTGTGTGACGATGATTTTTCTTTTGTTTTTAGAAATACAGTCCTCTATATAACCAACACTCCCACAAGGCCATAGGCCAAAGGGTTCCTTCATCCATTCAGGTCCCTCCCACCATATTGCTGCTGTTATCTCTCCTCTGGTACATCCTCTTTGAGGAAGATTTGTTTGATTAGCTCCACCTGGCACGTATCTCCAGGATGCCATCTTGGTCAATCTTCTTATTTCTTGAACACCGTTGTTAACAAAGATATTCTAAGGTCCATTTCGTTGAATCCAAGCTAATACCGTGCTTGAATCCGTCCAGTATATATATTTACATCTCCCCAAATAAGTACATCTATAACGGAAGTATTTAACCTCCCTCTCGTTGATGTTACAAGTAATTCTAGTCGTCGAGTCGAAATACTTCTCAAAGGTGCTACTCTTGACCTTGATGCTAAGAGGTGTACCTCAACCACTTCATTAGTTACTATTCGGATAAAAACAGCGAAGGCATAATTTAATAAGCTGGCATCACCTAATGTGTTCCTTACTGTTTGAAGATTATTGAAACGATTGAGTCAATTTCACATCCTTCAACAAAGATAAGCTTTCATACCAATGCATAAATGAATCTTTTGAGGCAGCATCAACTTCTGTGTCCCAGGAAATTACAGTTTTCCATGTTCTTTGCAACACTATTTTAGGACACAGTAAGACTGGACCAACTACTCCAATTGTATCTACACTTTATGTGCCAAGGACAAAATAAAGTTGCCCGATGGCTTCTTTGGTGCCGACTGACAGTTAAAAGCTGAATTCTGATAGCCAACATTTAGGTATATACCTAAATTTTGACTGTCAGAAATTACAGCTGCTAATTACATGTTCTTGCAGATCATATGGTTCAGCGTAGGGATACATAGTTTGGTCTGGTAACTTTTTAAAGCCGTCAGTTATCACTCAGCACCAAAGAAGCCACGAGTCTACTGTAGATTGATTAGTGACCACCTTAAAGTTGATATGCTTTAGCCAAGTCTAAATTTAGAGCAAGTTTATCACTGTTTTGTTGCACTAACAATCGCAACACTGGTGACTCTGAAGAATAAGTAGAGTTCCCTGTGTATTGCCACATCTAAGAGTAAAATATCTATCTTTCATTACATCACAAACCTTACTTATGAACGATTTTAGCACCCGTTTACTATCCAGTCTATCAACGACGTTATCCACATACAAACTAATGAGTAACCGATTAATCATTGATGAACTGTGCTTCGAAACTGTCATGGCTTGCTGTACGTGATAGTCAAGCACCGCGCCAACAAAAAATCACTGCATTTTAATCCAAAAACCACTCTTTTATGTCAAAACATTTTCACCTTTTCTTTTTCAGGATCCCACCAAAGGAGTCCTAAAATATATCTATCTTTCTGACACACACTAATCTGGAGGAAAGCCTTATCGATGTCAGTAATAACTGTTAAGATATGCGATTCTATGTAAACATATTCTAGTTTAGGTTGGTACCAAAGTTAAATGTGTCGCTATTTTTTATTTTAGTTAATATTTGTCAATGCCTATTAACTTTTGTAACAGTTGAGTCGTGTTGCGTATAGTGATAAAGCTTAAATTAAGGCGGAAAAGGAAAAAGAGATGGACAAGCTTCGGAAAGCAGATCGCAAGTGTAAGTTACAGATTATACAAAGAATCTTTGACAGTCACTTGGATTGTATGAAGAATAAAATCACCGCTTGGCAAGTGCTTCCTAACACTTATGCTCGCAAAGGTATTGCTAATCAACATGTCTATGATCAAATTTGATCTCTCTTTATAGACTCTCGAATTTTATTTTATTATGTTTGATCGTATTATTCGGGAATTGAAATCGTCGGGAGCCAACCTCGAAGAATTAAATGCTGTCTGCCAGCATCTCTTGACTATGTCATCTGAATATCAAGTAATTGTTACTGCCATAGAGACCCTATCTACTGATAATCTCAACCTGGCATTCGTAAAACGCGCCTACTTCATGAGTAGAGCAAACGCCAAGCAGAAGGTATTGAATGATGCAGATATTCACTCTCTAGCGTTACTGATTGGAAGGCTAGAAAATTGAAATATTCGCAACCGAAATGTTGTCCTAATTGTAAACAAAGCATTTCAAAGCAATTTACTGGTAACAAATGTTATTTCTGTCATAAAGCTGGTCATAGACTGTCCAAAATTGAAAGTCAAGAAGCAGCAGAATAATTCAATACGTAAAGCAAACGTAGCTGAAGCTAGTGATGGTGAATTTAATTTGACTGTGTCGACGTCAGTGGCTTGTTGTGATGGACCTTTGTGGTTGCTAGACTCTGGTGCCACTGAACATATGATCAGTGATAAAAATATTAGTTTGGTCTCAAATAAGAGACTCCTATCAAAATAAAAATTGGCAAATCAGGATCGGTATTGTCTGCTGAAGATATCGGAGATATACACGCGTCTGTGACTCACAAAGGTAATCAAAACTTTATCAAGCTTTCCAACGTACTTATTGTCTCTGGATTACAATTTAATTTACTCATAGTTAGTAAAATGGACGCTAATTGGCTTAAAGTTGTGTTTGAAAAAGGGAATGCAACCATTCTGAAAGGCAATATTTTTGTGGCTGCCGCCACTTGATCTAGTAGAGTGTATAAAGTCTATCTTTCGCCTCGTGAAAAAGTATGTGCTGGTGTTGCTAGTTACATTGTAGCATCATCTGATTTGTGGCACAAGAGGCTTGCTCACGTTGGCAAAACTGGTTTAGTTCACTTATGTAAGATTGTAGATGGATTAATGTTTGATCAAGCATCGATCCCCGATTTATGTGACTCTTGCATACAGGCTAAAGATACACGTATTCCTCACGTAAAGCCACGCATTAGAGCTAAGCGCCATTTGGAGATAATACACATTGATTTTTTAGGCCCATTAAGCCCGTATCATATGATCAAAAGAGGTATTTGTTACCCTGATTGATGACTATAATCACATTACAGTAATTTTCACTCTATACGCAAAGTCTGAAGTATTTTCATACTTCAAACAAATTGAAGCTATGGCAACAGCTCACTTTAACCTAAAAAAATAAGTAGCTTTAAGTCAGATAATGGTGGAGAATTTGTGTCACTGGAAATCTTCGATTATTTAAAAAAGAAAGGTATCCAGTCAGAGTTTACGATCAGGCATACCAGTCAGCAGATCGGCATCGCAGAAAGAATGGGACGTAGCATCATGGAGATAACACGCTGTTTACTCCTTGAACCTTCTCTTGAAAATTCACTCTGGACGGAGGCTGTTATCACTACAGTCTACTTAATAAACAGATCACCTACCAAAGCTCTTGAAAACCTTGATCCAGCAGAGCTGTGGTATGGTGTAAAGCTTGATATGTTACAATTGAAGGATTTTGTCTGTGTTGCACATTTTCGATTACCCTATAAAGTTCTCAGAAGTAAATCTAACAGCCGCTGGAAAAGGCGCTACTTTGTTGGTTACTGCCCGAATGGGTATAGATTATGGTGTCCACAGGAACGAAAAATCATAAGCGGGCATGATATTATTCTTTATGATTTTTTATGAACATTCATTTATAGCCAGTGATGTTGCTGGTTCAACACTCGAGCTACTGAGGTCTTCGGTTCGACTCCATTTGTAGTTTTTACTGAGGAATTGCAGGAGGAGCCGTCTTCAGGAGGAGAACCAGAGACAATCACTGACTAAGAAAAGAATTCTGGCCCTGGCGAGAAACTTGAACTTCTGCGTAGGAGCACGAGACCTCGCACTGCACCAGCGTACCTAAATAACTATGTCGCACTGGCTCTTGGGGCTGAGTCATTTATTGAATTCTTGCCAGAAACCTTTGAGTACATCTATTGAGAAATTTCTATCTTTTTTTTTATATATATTTTTAATATTTAATACAACTTTAACAAAAATGAGGATGGGTATTTACATATAAAAATGGGGAATTAGATATATATTTGATTACATAAAACAAAACAACAGTTACTTCTCTGCTACAATATCTCAGAGTAGAAATTTGAAAGAAAATTAAATCTAATATTACAAATTAATTGAGCACGGGACTCTCCCTTTCTCGGGACCTCTGGGTCATGTTGGAAGAAATATATCTTTACCGTCAATCTCCTCAAGAACATTAAAACTAAAATAAGGACATTGTATTCGTCGAAGTCGTTATAGCAAAATAACCAAATGAGTTTCTTTCTAGAATTAAGGTTGAAACAAAACAAATGTCTACAAGAAAAAAATGTTACGTCAGTAAATTAAATTATAATTAAGGTTAACCTTTGAACTTTGAGTAGTAAAATGTTAATCGTTGAATGCAGTTTAGTCGATGTTATAGTATCCAACAAAAGATGAATCACAATTTAGGTTGAGTTTTAATATCACCTCATGTTATTTTCATCCGGCATGTTTTCTTCGGTGTTGAAGAGGCAGATGCTAGTAGAATCTGACAATCTCACAAGTTTCAGTCTCGTTCTAGAAGCTATCAAAGAAATCTCGGGGCATAGTATTCGTCGCTAATAAAGCACGGCCTTTCTCACCATCCTTTCTTCAAATCAGTACAAGAAAAAAAACCAAGAAAAGAAAAAGTCTTTTCGTTTTTCTTAAAAACATTCGCGTTTCTTCAATTTTTCTTTCACAACAACAATGTCAACAAACAAAACCAACTTGCTTCTTTTTACGTCTCTCCCCTTCCCCCTCTGATGGAGTCAATTTCTTTCCTCCTTGTATGAAGCGGCCATTATTCTTAGGTGTTTACTTTTACGCAATGCAATGTCCTTTGAAAATAATAAGTTTTAAATAATAATCACTTATGGATAAATTAAAGTCAAATAAAATATAAATTGACAGAATTAAAATTCTTACACCATAATAGAGATGATGCCAAACAATGGATGGCTGCAGTTGAGGAATAGATGTACTCATTGACGAAAAAGAGACTCACACCCTTACCGAGTTGCCATCCGGTAAACGAACTATCAACTGTAAGTGGGTCTTCAAGATGAAGCAGGATTAAAACGGACTGGTACAAAGCAAGGTTGTTAGTGAAGGGTTGTGCACAGAAGAAAGGTTTTGACTACAATGAAACGTACTCACCCGTAGCCCATTCAACCTGTGTCAGGACCCTTCTTGGCATCATAAACAAAGAAGATTTAATTGCCTTCCTGTTGGACGTAAAAAATGCATTCCTACATAAAGACGTTTCTCAAGAGGTGTTTATTAAGCAGCCACCTGGCTTCGTAACTAACAGCAACCTTGTTTGTAAGTTACACAAAACCCTCTGTAACACCCCCTTACTCAGTTCTTTACCTCGTAGGAATAGGTCACTAACAAAAATACTACAAGGATAAGAGGGAGTCATCTATTATAACAATATTAAAGAGAAAACAATATAAGCAAGAGTTAAATGTAAAGAGTAATTTAATACATTCAGAAAATAACAAACACTAATTTTAGTGACCTTAATCTCTTCAATTATCTAGTATAATGAAGAAAAACATAATTAAATACATTCATGCTAAAGAATATTAATGCAATTAGACCAAGTTAGCATTATATCAATAAAGCTATTAATAAACATTAAATCAATATCTATCCAAGGAAAATATAAAAAGCTTGAAGAGCATTTCTAAATTACTACAAAGGCGTCTGATTATCTATAGACATAACAAAAACATTAACCTTTTCAAAGTAAAGTTATATAATTATTTTACATAGGTACTTTTACTTTATATATCTCGACTTTAAATATTAAATTTTACATAAAACGAAAGTACCTTCAAGTACTACAATACATATTTTATCTACAAACACTACGTTAAAATATACACGAGAGTGCAACTTTTCAAACCTATCGCAAACTCATGTGGGACTACTTGAATCGACATCGTTCAGCTACAAAACAAAGTCTAACTATGATATTAAGATAATGAACATTAGAAGTTTGCCAAATATACGTTACACAAAATATTGAATTATAAATGAATTTAAATGCACAACAACAAAAGCTAGAATAATACGGAAAGTCCAGATAATTAAGATACACGATTTTAATATATTTCAATTAATATTATGATAATTTAGAACAGCAAACAAGAAAAAAATTACTAAAATCTTTAAGAAACAAGCCCTTAGTGGCGACATGAAACTGAAGTTACATTTAGTTATAAAATCGCATTTAATTAATGCCCACATCTAATAAACAAACAAAAGCCTATCTCGACTATAACAAAATTAAATTAAATAGTAAGAGTTTCATAATTTAAAAAATATTAAAAGAGTATTTTAACTTTCCTTTACAGTGTCCAGAATTTTATAAGTCTTCTCTTGACGTTATAAAATAAAAACCACAGTTCATCCATCATGGCATCGATTTCAAAAGTATAATATTTAATAAATCTAACAGAGGTACATTTTCGCCGGTGCCGAATTTAAAAGTCTACATTTAATAGATCTCACCGAGGTCCATCCTCTACGGTGCCGAGTTCAATATTCGAATAATATCTTCCCAACATCCATATTATATAGTGAGCTAACTGCGTAGGAATATTGGTATGAATAGTCCATTCTAAACCGGGTGACGCCGTAGCGTGGAGAGGCATGCCTTCTCTAGCACGTACGCCAAATTGCTTGTAGGTTGCTGATTGGTCATCCCGCTTCGAGTAGACGCTTCTCTGGTTTGTTGACAAAACATCTTTTTGACTGATTGACTGCTGACGTCAGAGAACAGGTGATGGTTGCTCCAACCCGCCCACAGGGGGCAGCCATGTTCGCGTCCTCTTTTCGCCAGGTGTGCAGGAAAAACGCTCATAAGATGCATCTAAGACAGCGGGTCGCAACATCGAGTGTTTATACATCAATGCAAGGTTGCCTCGTTCCTCGATTTAGTACTTTTTGAAGTCAGCCAGGTTATTAGGCTGTGCAAGCCAGCTTATCCAGAGGGTACGTATATGAACAGTTTACACTGTAGAGAGTTGATAGTGAATTATATTGAAAGAAATTGTTTGTATATTGCTTGAAATGACATGGAACTACAATAGTGAATGATACTATTGTAGGTGATTTGAATAAATGTCGACGTTTCTTGGAGTGGGTAGTATGAATCGGACAATAGTCTATGCAGCATCGGGTTGGGTAGAGCCTCGATTGTACAATACAACCCTTGTATTGTTACACCTCTAAGGATTGAAGCAGCCACCACGGGAGTGGAGTGCTAAACTTGACAAATTTGCGAATTTTCTCGGATTTAAGCAGTCTGAAAACGAAAAATGTATATACTTCGACCTCAGCAACAGCATAAAAACTTACATTTGGTTTACGTAGATGACATAAATTTGGCGGGAAGCAATCTGCAGAAGTTGAATGACAGTAACACATCTTATGTCAGAATTCGAGATGAAGAATCATGTAGGTTTGCACATCTTTCTAGGTATAAAAATTGATCAGACAATTGATGGTATGTTCCTTAGCCAAACAGCCTACTTGAAAGTTATAATGACATTTAGTATGGAACAAGGCAAACTTGTCAAGATACCGATGGAGGAAAAACCACCTGAAATAACTACATCAGAGTGCATAATAATTTTTAAAAAAATACGTACCGTGAGCTTGTTCGTAGTTTGATTCATGTAATGTTCTATACTCACCCTGATCTCAGCTTCTTAGTGAATTTATACAACCGGTATCGGAGCAATGCAACAGAAGCACACTGGATTGGACTCCTACGAATACTACAATATATTCAAGGAACACTTGAAAGAGGATACACTTTCTCAAACTTCAATCTAAAAATCTGTAATACACTCGTGCAGTCCTATTTAGAACGTGGGCGTACAACCAACCAATTTGGGTGGCAAATTTTTCGGTGACAGGCTATAATAGAACACAAACATACTTCAATTATAGACACTCCCCCTTTGTGATAAAATTATAGTAAATGAGTTATATTGTATCATCACTGGGGGATCAGACGTCTCGTTTTAAAAGGGATTGGTCCTTTTTTTTTTACTGTGCTCCCATTGTCCCCATATAACTTGAACGGGACGCTAAACTATCCCATTATATTAATTCTAGTCCCATTTTATTTATTTATTGTTGAATGACTGCAATAGTTGTAGAAGCTTTGAGCATTTTGAATGTAGAATGCGCTCATGGATTTGATAATGATACGTGAAATAAGCATCATAATTATATTCCGAGATCGAATTTTACACGATGGGACGATTATTAACTATTGTGAATTTTTAGAAATTTGATAATCTAAGTAATGCTGTTACGTGTGTAGGTAAAACTGCTGCGTCATCTGTTTAAACTAATAAGAAGTGGTAAAAATAGTTTAATCTGCTCGTATGCTTTATGTGCTCCGAGAAATAAATTCTTAGTTTTGTAGGCTGGTTTCTTTCTAACAATAAAATCTTGAGATTGTGAAGCATTACTTGTTAGAAGTGATATTTCATTTCTTGAATCATGTATAAAAGTGCAATTTCAGTAAGAATTTAAAAGAAGACATCACACCAAGCGTAGAACGAACCACATGTGCCTCTTTTTTATCTTAGTTTTAGGTTTAAGGAACACATTTACTTGTTTATATAGAATACACTCTCATATAATATATAAATGCACATAATACATTAATAAAGTAATATCACTTAACTTTTGTGTGTAAGAGAGAGAGATATATATTTCTAAAAGTTTCTTTCTCTCTCTCTCTCAAATTGTTGCTCATGAATTAGCCTATCATTATTGGTTCGCCAATCTAGCACTTATATAGAAGTTACTGCTCTGACCACCTATCGAAAGATCTTGGTAATATTAGTTGGCTAAACTGATAGATTGTAAATGTTTCCATGTTTATATCCTTTATCTATGACGGCATCTATCTTTGACTCTGATAGACTGTAGTTGATGCAATTTTTCTTTACGAAGCTTTATGTTGTTTACTCTATAGAGCTCGGTTACCGTATTGCAGAATTATAATATACTGCGTTCTTAATAGTGGAAACCTTTTTGTAAGACCATCCAATTGATATATTTTTCCAAATTAAAAAAACTACAGGAATGACCAAAAAAATATCTACAGGTAACCATCATATTATTTTGAACAATACTGAATTTTATATGGGAAAGGACGACTATGTAAATAAAGATCCCTAAATGGAAATTTGATTAGCCTATATTTTTTTGGAACATCGCGCGCTGAGGGTGAGATTTTTTTATCATAGGA
This sequence comes from Timema shepardi, assembly GCA_902151425.1. Lineage (NCBI taxonomy): Eukaryota > Metazoa > Arthropoda > Insecta > Phasmatodea > Timematidae > Timema > Timema shepardi. Next base: position 37,532 of record CABFVX010005655.1, on the reverse strand, counting down.
TATAGGCTAATTACTTTCTTGTACATAGATTTAATCATCTATCAACACAGCCATATAAAATCAAATTTTTAATGATAACAAAATAAATATTGTAAAGTAGGGTAGTTATGTATTGATTAGAAAACTTAAGAAAATATACGTCATTCATAGTAAAAGACTATAAATGTATACATCTTAAGGAATGTCCCGACAATCCAAAAGTATTTTAATATCCAATAGGGTTCGTCCATGAACCATTTGAAATTTTGTGGTATTAGGGATGATCACTAATTTTTATATTTTAGTGTATATTCCATTCACGATAGGTTTTTACCTGGGTGCCAGTTTGAAAATCATATGTTTTGGTTTTGGGTTGCCAACACTTGTAAAAGATCACAGTTTTGTTATAGATGTCAAGATCTTTAATTACCTCTTATATATTATATTTAAAATAAAGTAAACTTAAGTTTTCTTATACCACTTCATTTTTAAATAATTTATTTTTATCCAACTCGAAACAATATTTTAAATATAATTAAAAGTACTTATTTTTCGTTTTGGAACGCTATTGATTATGTTTAATATAGTGCACACATCAATACCTTTTAATACAGGCACCGTATTTACTTGGAGAAAAGAAAATTCTTGTATTTTTTTTACATACAATAAATTATTATTAGCACCACGTCTTACTTCCCGTTCGGGTTATACACACTTACGCTAATGTGTAATGTTAGGGTGATTGTGAGATGAAATGGAGGATCTACAGTTTAACGTGGGATCCGAACCACGGTGGAGGTCTGGCATTCTCCACATTCACAAGTTGTGATTAATGCACATCTTGTCAGAGGGGAAGGAAGGGTTCAGGTAATCAGATAAATCTGTGCCGGGACCGAGGATTGAACCCCAGACCCCACCACAGAAGTCCGACACCTTACCCCTAGACCGCCAGGTCACCTACATACAATAAATGATTTTATTATTATTTTATCTTATTTGAAATATTTAACTGAATAAAAAATTTTCATCAACAGCGTTTCTGCATCATTGTAAAAAACTTGTTTACCGTTATGTTCAACCACATGGTTTAGATTTGTCAGTCGCCATTTTGAAGCTATGTTCGCTAGAAGTTTTTGTGAAAGTGGTGTGAAATTTTTTTTAAGTGTGATAAAATTATAAACTTTGTGTCCGACCTCAAATAAATATATAAATAATATTGGCCTAAATTACTGTGGTTAACTATCACATTAATATATTACCATCTGTTTTCATTACAGTCATCCAAAATGATAGATGTCAATTGTTGGCGTAGTGAGGGACTATTTCTAGTAATATTTCGAGCTGTCATCCATGTAAACTTAGTTCGTGAATGACTTATAAGTGTTATGTAGCACAAATATTATACTTATATTATAATCATATTCATAAAATTGAAAAATGACACAGGTATTGAACCAAAGCCACTGGCTTAGTAAGCCAATGCTCTAACCACTAAACTACCCGGGGCCATTCTCCACTTATATTTTAAGGCATAGTCTGTGATGGACGTGCACAAATCATCAGCTACAAATGTGGGATCAATCAAGATCACAAGCTACCAGATAGCGCATCCACTATCTACTTGGTAGTTGGCTTCATGCTGCCAATAGTACAATTACAACTGTGGACTATGAGTCTATCATGATGGATTATTTGTTATTTATATCTCGAACTTTTATCAAATATTTGTAGCTCGCGATTTCTGCTCTTCCATCACGGACTCTGTCCTAAAATATGAGTGGAGAATAAATAATCCTGGGCACAGGACCAATTCCTCGATAACTGGGTGGTTAAGAGGATTTGTGTACTGAGTCAAAGGTCCCTTGTTCGATTCTTGTGTTCAGGTGTCATTTGTCAATTTAAAGAATATTCTAATTAGAGGCAGCTCTAACCGTAATTGATGGATATAATTAATTCTATATACAATTATTTTATTAACTTTAATAATAACCAACAGATGGTGTCCAGCGTACCGTATTCCTACCGACATAGACTCACTTATTTCTCATTACTATTCTTAAAGATTGATGGCTATTGCTTTGCTAACTATGTACCTCTTTTTTTAACTGTCCTATGTTTGTTTTTGTTTCAGCTGCATTAAGGCTGTTAAACTGCAGCAGAGCTGATCTAGATGGCAAATATCATCTTTGCGCTCTCTCGCAAGAACTGGAACGGTCATACTGATCACTTTGAGGGTGTTATGCAACCTATTGATCTCTGGAATAGCCTACACATTGATGCTGTGCAGACTGTCTTCGATGTTTCGTATCCCCTTGCGCAAGTTGATAGGAATCCTGAGAGATTTAAATCCAGAGAGGATTCATTACCAACGACAAGCTAGTAATTGTTTGAATGTATCAAATAAAATATTATTTGTAAGTTGACTATTACATAACATATATATATCCCTTTTAATTATCTACATATTTACTGTTTACTAGTTAACTTTAATAAAACCTTACTCTTTTGTAGTGAAATCATTATGACTATTCAACCATGTAATCCTCACTATAATTTGTTCTATCGTTGACCTGCACTTGTATCCACTGCGGATTCCTCGCGAGGGTCGAGGTTTGCTCTGCTGGCAAAAGTTTGTACAGCTTTCCCTTTATTCGGGTACGGCAAACCAATGGAAGATAATTGAAAATGTACTATTTTGAGAAGGGAAAACCGCTTTAACATGAACTTGACCACACCGTTGTTGAGTGAAAGTTACATGATGGTATACTTGTGTAATTTATCTTTCTTTTCTATTTTATTTTCCTCCCCCTTTCTTCTTTACTTGTCTCTCTCGTATAAATCATATTTTCTACTTAAATTAAAGATGTAAAGTGTTGATTTACCAATTCTGAATGAGATTTATTTCACGGTCATATCTGATTCTGCTACCTATTAAATGTGGAAACACACTTTTTAGATAACTTATATCTAAGTACTAGCACACTTAAATGTTCCGTGACATAAGTAATGTGTATGTATGTTCCTTAACTCTATTTATGTAAAATCACAGTTCAGCTCCATCTTCTAAAAGTAAGTTATGTACGATGTTTATTTATTCAACACTGGAATTCAACATAAATGTCACACCTAAAAAGTAGAAACAAAAATCTTAAAGATGTATCGGTAATTATCTTAACTTATTTTTAATGTCCATATCTATAGATTTGAAGCCGCATGATTTTGGAAACCGTCAATATGGAGGACAGCTCGCATTTCTCGGAAAACGAGAGTGAGGAAAAACATCTAATCCATGATGTTTTGATAAAAGAAGAGATTGAAATAAAACCGGAGGTAAGAAAGTTAAATGCTTCTTGTCTCTGTCATCCCAATGGAATATTATTTTTTGTCAATTTAAATGTGTGTTTACCTTGTCTTACCATCTGTACAAGTTGGATACATTTAGTTACAATAATAGGCTGGGACTTATAAATGTAAGATTGGGAGGAAATGTAGCCACATTCTTGTGAAATGATTAAGAGCTGTTTCACACAAGGCAACTATTGGCCGTTCTATAATAATATGGGAAGAATGACCCTGGGAACGGGACAACTCCTGGGTAGCTCAATGTCTAGAGCATTAGTGGACTAAGCTAAAGGTCCTTTCTCATGGGTTTTATTATCATGTCCATGTGTCATGTTTCAATCCAAATAATATTTAATGTTAATGTTTCCAATTCTCAGATGGGGCTGAATCTACAAGAATATGAAAACTTGACGGTCAATTCAGAAATCCCAGACAACTACGAGTCAGTCTCTTCTTCTGGAATACCTTGGATCAAACAAGAAATTGAGGTGATTATTAAATCATAACACGGGTAGAAATAACCACATTTTAAAAGGTTCACTCGCTTCGGTGGTCACATGGTCTAATTCTTCTCGCCATCTACCTTTTTAAATACTTGATTCATGGTCAATTAATCCCTTTCTGACTGTTGTATACTAGTCCTACATTACAAATAAATATTCATATTGAAAACAACCTGAAATAATAGACTTGTAAGTTTTTATAATAACTTAATTTAAAAAATTAAAACAAAATATTGCAAATAATTGATTAACAAATTCCATGAAACGCATATATATGAATAACCACAACTTTAATTTTTTTCTATCATAGCAGAAATAACTTGATAAAATTGAAATTTGATTTTTATTTATCACAATAGTAGTACTAATTAAATATAATAATAAATATAATTGTACTTTGATTTGGATTTGAGAATATTTAATATCTTAAATTCAATTTTGTTTCAAATTAAAAAATGTCGTTATTACATTCTTAAAAAATTCTTATATATTAAAACAAACTTAATACGAGGAAAAGAAACTCAATTTACTCAACCTACCATTAAGCTGTAATGACCAAGTGGTTTGTGCCTCTTAGTGAAGATAATGTTTACATTTGCATGCTGTGATAATGGCTTGATTTATCATATCAAAATAAAATATTACAAACAATTTTGCAATAAAACATTTTTCATGCATAAAAAAAACTAACAAGAAAATATTTAAACTTCGATTCAATTTCAAGAATATTTTATATATTCGAGTTTGCTTCGAATTGAAAAAGTGAACTTATCACACCCCTACTTCCAGCCCAAGGGTAAGACTCTTCTTTGTTAATGTAGTATGATTTAGAGCCTTCTATTATCTTACTGGCATGTTCCTTTCTCAAATTCCCGCTGGTCAGTGTTACATTGTAATAAACACCTACCAGCTACATCCTTCAATAGCAAAGTAACCAAATTGGAATACAAAACCCCTTGTTATTACAATTGCAATTTAACCAATAACTTGATATATCAACTAAAGTGCAAATCATGTGATGCAGAGTCTATAGGCCTTACTACAGGTTCTCTCAAACATTGAATGAACAATCATCGTTTTGGCACAAACCACAAAGATCCATACAAGACTGTACCCATCCATGCTGGAACCCACAACCAAGACTTTCAAACCTGCTACACCACTAAAATATTACGAGCATTTCCCAAACAGTCCAGCAATTCTCAACTTAGACAGTGGGAACTGTTTCACCAATGGATTACCAACTCAAGATTACCAAATCAAGATTACTACCAGGCCTTAACAGAAGATAGTATATTTCTATAAGATTATCATTTTTCATATTAATATTATTATTATTTTAAAAATATCATTTTTATTATCATTATTTTCTTATCTATTATTATTATCATTCTTTACCTTTTTCTCCTCTTTTGTGTTTTTTGGTTTTCTCTTTTAGAAAGTTGCGTTGTCTGTTTCACACTCCTCCCTGATGATTTCCGATAGAATGAAACCTAGGTCGGGGGTTTGGGCGGTGACGATCAATTTTCTTTAAGAGACATCCATTACCTCTTTGTCCATTGGCAGCAGTGTAAAGTGTGAACTGTGTTCTTCTTTTCATTGTATAGGCCATATTGTGTTCGTCCCCCTTTTATATGTTTCTATCCACATTTCCTATACCTTCTTCCAAATATAATATTATTATTATTAATAATAGTTTTCTCTAAGTATTAACCATAGCCAAGAAATGTATCTTTAATTGCAAAAACAGTTGACTCAATGTGCTTATAACAGTTTTTCTTTAAATTCAAAACGGAGTATTCCAGTGTCATGTGTAATTTGTACTTCCTTCTTATTTGTGTTTGATAAAGGCAACAATGCCGAAATATTATTTTATTTGTGTTAAAATGTGTGTGACCACTTCTACTATAGAAGACAGAAGAAAGGAAGAAGATGTCACTTTTGTGAATTGGAATCTTCCTACATTTTTCCTTTTTCCCTAGGTGGGCTTTCTTTATCAAATTTACTCTTAGTAGTTTATTTTTCCTTTTTCTTTAGTTTTATCAATTTCCTTAATTATAAAAGTATGTTGTCATGTTTAGTGGAACAAAGAAATAATTTTGAGGAAAAAAGTTACAGGGTGGGGGTGTAATATGGAAATAAAATAAATGATTTAAATTATGACTGTCAAAACAAGGTTTTTAGTTTTGAGCTTGAGCAAACTATTCAGAAAACTCTCGAGTATCATTTTAACCCTTTTGCTGTGTATTTAATTCTTACTTCTTACCTTCAAAAATGCTAATTATAAGTCAAAAATTCAAAATCTGAAAATTTGTATGATGGTCATGATTATGATAAAATAATGTGATTTTCAACTAGTAATGCATTATACAGGGTTTGTACAGTCCTTGAAAGACCTGGAATTTATTGTGTGTCTATTCAAGGCCTGGAAAAGTCCCTAAATTACTCTAGGTCTTGAAAAGTGACGGAATTTCCAGGTTTCAATATTAATTTTTGAAATGGTTGTAAAAATCGTGATTTAAGATGTACTGGGACATGAAATATCTAGCGCATGCTCTTTGATCAAGCGTTAGCTGTTGTCTGCTGTTTACTCTACTCTCCGCTACTCTTCCTGATTCTTTTGTTTTATTTGTTATCTTATCGCGTCATCAACCCATGTGTTGTGATCTCTATAGGGGCAAGGGGAAACAGTGTTGACTTCTCTGGCAAACACACTAGCGCTACTGTCGAAATACAATGTTTTCTCTAATTTACTATATTTAAAAACTCAATTCCTGTGCATTTTCCAGTTTTTTTATAAGTTGCTTTAAAACCATCATTTGTAACAATTCATTGAATATCTGCGACTACCTATTAACACGTTAAGTACGTATAATTACAGTTTTGCACTAAAACGCCCGGCGATAGCTATTAGTTCATCTTTCAACCACCTTAGCGCTCAAATTCTTGTTTTAGCCATACTACAGGGAGTTGCCCTTCTATAACTCTATTATCTATGGTTGTGCCATTTTGGTGTCTCTAAACATTATCCCGTGAAATTTTGTGTTTATATGGTAGCTGTGTAGTTTGTTTTATCAAATGCATTTTATTTCTATGGAAATCCTTACGTACTGGTTCAGTTTGCCTCGTTACCGCTGTGTTTATTTCCACACGAAAGTTTTATTACAGTGTGATAGCAAGTAATCTGCCATGGATATATAAACTGTTGTTTCATTATTCTTGAATGGATTTTTTTTGTAACTTTTAATACCATGTGTTACGCAAAGGAAAAAAATCGCCTTTTGCTTTGTTTTATTTTTATTTACGTACCATAATGCCGGGGAATTGTACTTTCAATGATTTGTGGTTACATAACCCCAAATTTAATAAATGGCTTGTAAAAGTGCCAGACAGGAACAAAGCCAGATGTAGCATATGCTCTTCCGTATTTGACGTTGGCAAAATGAGGGTGTCTGCTTTAACAAGTCACATGAATGGGAAAAAACATTGTAGTCTTGCATGTAAAAAAACCCTTTAGGATTTCACTATTTTTTCGGTGCTACACAAGCAGAGCAAGTTTCGAGTTCTAAGGCTCCTGATTCAGAACCACTACCACAAGGACAGCAGATAGTAAGCTCCTTCTTAACTGGACAGGGAACTCTAACGGCCGAAATTATTTGGGCCTTGAAAGGTTGCAGCAGTCATTATTCATACAGATCATGCGAAGATATTGGACTATTATTTAAAAAAATGTTCTTCTACAGTGGAATTGCAAAATGTTTTTCATTGGGAGAGACAAAATGTGCATATATATGTTGTTTTGGCATTGCTCCTTATTTTCAGTCTGCACTCATAGAGAAGCTTAAGAAACAAGATTCATATGTTTTGTTATTCGATGAAAGCCTCAACAGAAAGCTTGAGGAGAAGCAGTTAGATTACCATATTTGCCACTGGGAAGCAGATACAGTGCAGTCTTGTTACTTCCATTCAGATTTCCTGGGCCATGCTACTGCAGAAGATATGTTCACTTCCTTTGAAAAGTGGATTTCTGATATTGGTCTTCCGAAACAGTCTACTGCAACTATCCTTGGATGGTCCAAATGTCAATTGGACATTTTATGACCTGGTGTGTGATCAATTGAAGAGAGACACAAACATGGCAGCAATTCATACCGGCAGTTGTGGGCTTCATATCATTCATGGTGCTTTTAAGCATGGCTCATTATCATCAACCTGGGATGTGGAGCGAGTTTTATCGAGCCTCTATTACTTATTTAAGGACACACCAGCGAGAAGAGAAGATAACATGAAAGTAACTGATAGCAGTGTCTTCCCCAAAAATTTTTGTGCCATAATGTGGGTTGAAAATTCAACTGTTGTAACACACCTTCTTGAAATGTGGCCTCATGTAACTAAATATGTGCAGTTAGTTACTGACAAGAAACTTCCCAATCCAAACACCAAATCCTTTACAGTTGTGAAAAAAGCGACCAGTGATGCATTGACTCCTATAATGCTATTAATATTTCAGTCAATTGCGAAACAAGTAGAACCTTTTTTGACAATGTACCAAACTGGTAAGCCAATGCTTCCATTTCTGAAAGAGACATGTTGAAAATGGTTAGAAACTTAATAGAGAGATTCATTAAATAAGATGAAATAAATAAAGCAACTACCAGTAACAAACTGGTTAAAGTTGAAGTAGGTGAAAAAAGAAAACCAGCTGCCAGTGACCAAAATAAACTTGGGATTTGCTGCAGAAAACAGAGTCAAGAATTTGCTCCACAAAAAAATGGTTAAAGAAAAGGGTGTTCTTCAAGTGCGAATGGAATGTCGTGATTTTTTTATTGAAACAGTAAAGAAAATCTTGCATAAGTGCCCATTAAAGTACTCAATCGTGAGAAACCTTCGTTGTATGGATCCTCGAGATATGAATGTGGATACTAACTGTGCAACCAAGTTTTTGTCAGTGCTTAAGATACTAGTAGAGGCCAAAAGACTTCAGGAAACTGAATGTGATGCATTAATTTCATCATATAAAGAAATTATTGCATAGTTTGTCTTTTCTTCTGAATTTAAAAATTTTAAGCCTGGGACAAACTGTTTGGAGTCACTGTAATGTGTGCTTGTGCAAAGCCTAAAACAAAATATGACAAATTTTGGTGTGTGATGAAAATGGTATTTATTACATCACATGGTCAAGCAGCAGTTGAGAGAGAAGTTTTTTTGTAAACAAGCAAATAGAAGTGGAAAATATGCAACAGCGCACACTCATTGCACAGCGAATAATTTGTCAACAAATTGCATCAGTTGGTGGTGTTACTAATATTGAAATCACCAAAGACATGGTTAACTCATTTGCTGGTGCACGACAAAAGTGGCAAAGTTATCTGGAGGCGAATTGAAGAGGGAAATAAACTGCACAGAAGAATTCAAAAAGGAAATGTTTCACAGAAGAAATAGATGAACTCAAAGCAAAAAAAACAAAGCCTTCATGCTGATGTAGACCCACTTACCAAATCTGCTGATAGACGGTCAGAGCAAGCAGTAACCACAGGAAATCTAACTTTATGTCGAAGTTTAACAGTTTCAGAAGAAAGCAAGAGTAAAAACTGCTGCACTGGCTGACATCATCAAGCAGCTATCTGATAGGTTAAATGGATATAAAAACATTTAAATGTTATTTTGTCTGATATTTTTTTGTTTAAACTATTTGTTACTCATTCTGCTATTCTAGAACCTATAAAAACTGATATTTTAATTATTGTTAGTACAAACATTCATGCTTAGACTCCTGTATATAAAATACCGTGAATGAAAAGCATGTCACATATTATTTATGTATTATTTTACCCAAATGCAATGTAATTCTACTATCAGAACCATTCTTTATTTTATTTGCAACTCACAATAGTGTCAAACTAATCTCTAAATGAGGATCTGACAGGCCTAATATTGGCCTTAAGTAATATAAAGAAAACTTTTGAAAACTTATGTTACATCAACACAACTTGAACAATTTTGTGCTACATTGGTGCTTTCCTCAGTGTACTCTATAAGATCATATATTTGTGTTAGGCATGGTTTAAAGATAGGAAATAGATGAAGAACAAAAATAAAATAGCAATAAGAAAAAATAAAATAAATATTAAAACTCCCTGCATTATTGAATTTTCAAATTGCTATACTAACCAAATATTACATTTATTACACTTCACCTGGCACAAATTCATCAACCATAAATTAAACTTTACTAACACAGTCGAATAACTGGGTAAATATAATAAATATTACACTAATACATGCCTCAACAATGTTTTCTGCCACACGCACCTGTGCAATAAGTAGTAAAATGTGGAAGTAGTTAATCGCTACTTTTGTTATGATTTAGCAGCTGCTAATTGACATTTCTCAAAACTATCACCAGATGTTAGAGGCTCACGGCATGCTAGTATGAAAAATTCAGCGTTCTAACACACGAGTCAATTTCCACAGTCAAAAGGCTATAAAGCTGAAATCAGATATATCAAATTAACACAGAAAAAAGGTTTAAGAAAGCAAGGTTGAACTTAAATAAAAAAATACTAGAAATAAACTTCTTGAAATAAAATTGAATGGTTGTCAAAATTTAAAAAAATAATAAGACAAAAATGAATATTAGATTAGTATTTGTAAATTAAAACGTTATCATTTAAATTACAATAGTAATAATATTTTCACCTTTTTCACTGTACATTATGAAACCATAATCCTGACAAGTATGGAGAAGAGTAAACCAGAAAAACAATATATCCCTACATAATAAACTCTAATTTGACAATCATAAATGTCTGACTTTGAATCTTAGCTTTTTTAAGATTCGGGAGTGTGTAACTGTAATGCGTAGTAAGGTGCAGTATTATGATTTTGTTAGGTTTGGGGCTTGAAATTAAAGCATTCATAAAACCTCATTTCAAATAAGTCTTGAAAATGTGTAAATTATATTGTGTGTTGCAGGATGGACATTCTTTCCATTGGAACCATGGTATTGATGAAAGCTTGGGGTTAGTTGAGAAAGATGATTCATTCATTGCACAAGGATATGAAAGAAAATGCATTGAAAAACATTGTTTTAAACACATTTATAAATACGGATTATGTGTAGATCATGTGGGTATTTATCACCCACCAGAGTGTAGCTTAGAAGATGGCTCTAAACAAGCTCAAAAAGGAGGATTATACACTAAACATAGGTGTGGTGGTCGGCATAAGTGCTCTAAAGAAGAGTGTACTAAACTTGCTATCAAAGGTGGATTATGTACTAAACATGGTGGTGGTTATAAACATAAGTGCACTGTGGCAGATTGTACTAATCAAATTAAAAGCGGTGGTTTATGTGTAGCACATGGAGCAGTGTATTATCGGGCGATGTGCAATGTGTTAGACTGTCGGAATCGTGCAATAAGAGGTGGATTATGTACTAAACATGGCGGTGGTGAACGGCATAAGTGCTCTAGAGAAGAGTGTACTAAGCTCGCTATAAAAGGTGGATTATGTACCAAACATGGTGATGGTTATCGATATAAGTGCACTATAGAAAATTGTACCAATCAAGTTAAGAGGGGTGGATTATGTAGGTTTCATGAAGGTTGTGATCGAAAGAAGTGCACAATAGATGGATGCCCTACACAAATTAAGAGTGGTGTATTTTGTGCCGCACATAGGAGCTGTAATCAAAATAACAGCACTATAAAATATTCCTCTAAACATGCTAATTTTGTTGGATTATGTTCAGAATTTGAGGGTGGTAATCTTGGGAAGTTAACAATAGAAGATTGCTCCAAAAAATCTCAAAAAATCGTATTATGTACAAACCATAAAGGTGGGTGTCAAAATAAGTGCTCTAGAGAAGATTGTACTAATCTCGCTTTAAGAGGTGAATTCTGTACAAAACATCGGAGTGGTTATCGACGAATGTGCTCAGTAAAAGATTGCTCTAAACTAATTAAGAGTGGTGGATTATGTGTAGCACATGGAGCTGTGTATTATCGTGGAATGTGCTGTGTAGTAGAGTGTTCAAAATTCTCCGTAAAAGGTAGATTGTGTACTAAACATGGGGGCTCTGGTCGACATAAGTGCTCTAGAGAAGAGTGTAGTCAACTCGCTATAAGAGGTGGGCTTTGTACAAAGCATGGGGGTCGCTATCACTATAAGTGCACTATAGCGAATTGTATTAATCAAGTTAGGAGTAGGGGATTATGTAAGGCACATGGGGGAGGTAATAAAAAAAAGTGGATTGTATAAAATTATTCTCAACAATCAAAGAGTGTTGGATAATGTATACCACATCGGGGTGGTAATTGAAAGAAATGTACTATAAAAAAAAGTATTGCACGATATAAAAGAAATGGAATATTTACAAAACATTGGGCTATAGATCCAAATAAGTGCACTACAAAAGACTGCACGTAACAAGGCTCTAAATGTGGATTATCTGTTTTAAACGGAGGTGACAAAAGAACATTGTGCATTACAGAAGGATGTATTAAACAAAACTGAAAGAGGACGATTATCTAGATCCCATTGTAGTGATTATCTACAAATGAGCACAGTAGAACAATACTCTAGAAATTTCTGAGATGTGGCTTATAAAGAGCACATGGAGTTAGTTTTAATATAAGGATAAAATGGAATTAAAGAAGATTCAATTTTATCATAATATGCAAAGATTTGCATTCTTAAAGTTTTGTCTATAAACAAGCAAAGTTTTATGGACTATATGTAAGGCGCATAAGAATTGATATTTAACTAATTGTCAGTAAAGTTGGATTGAGTTGGTTGAATGATGGTATTTTTCTATTCAAGAATAATTACATTTTAATTGAATGCTCTAAGTTTCTTGGTATATTTAAAAAAAATTCTGAATATGTTAATAAAAATAAAAATATTTGAACTTTGGAAATACTGTATACCATTTATTTATATATCATATCTTAAAAGTAACCTCTTGAACTATATATGTGAATCCATATAGACTTAAAAATCTTAAAGAACTAAGAACGTTCAAAGTGAAAGTTGATGGAATTTTAATAAGACAATAGAATTTAACGCTGTTTTGTCGAATACTTGTAAATAATATGTATAAAAGCATGACATATCGAAGACCAATAGTGGTTTTCTCTTATACATGCTTCTTCTCAAATAACCGTAAAATATATATTTATATATGTGTACATACACACGTGGAAAGTGTGCAAGCTAAGATATATAAACCTTCTTTAATGTCATATTTACTTTACTTTATAAAAGAAAAACCAGTCTTGGGTGGAATCCCAAACTACTAATACAAATTTGAAAAATTGGACGTTCCCGATACTCGTATGGGAAAAATTATTTCAATTCAAGATTCAAAGTAACCTAATCCTAAACTATCCTCCCATCTGGTAACAATAATTTGGACTATCGTGGCGACCTGGTGGTCTAGGGGTAAGGTGTCGGACTCTGTGCTGGGGTCCGGAGTTCAATTCTCGGTCCCGGCACAGATTTATCTGATTACCAAACTCCTTCCTTCACCTCTGACAAGACATCTTGTGAATGTGGGGAATGCCAGGCCTCCGCCGTGGTTCGGATCCCACGTTAAACTGTAGGACCTCCATTTTATCTCACAATCACCCTACCATTACACATTAGCGTAAGTGCGTACAACCCGAACGGGTAGTAAGACACTGTGCTAATAATAATAATTTAAACTATCAAAAGGTTTGTAAGATAACATAATAAACTATTTGACTTTAAGTGCTCTGCCATCTTGTGACAACAATGTTAGAAATTCTTCACTCATAGTAAATCACATTATTTTACCAAGACAGGCATTAGAAAAAGTTAATATTTCTTGCCATTCATCTTCATAAAATTAATGTAACGTCATTAGTATGATGTGCTACTAATCGTTTAATTTCAAGTTTTTTTTATGCCATTTTAATGACATAAAAAGAGTTTTAAAATAAAGAATGTTGGTTCTTAAAGTGGGGTCTCTGAACCCCTCAGTGGTCCACGAGATTATTCAGGGAATCCATGACATAACTTAATATATTTTTAAAATATTATAAAAAGGCATATAAAAGGGTAAATTGCTGCTGTGACGACCATATTGAGCGAAGGAAGCATCCCCAAATAACAACCATGAGGTCACAAGAGAAACATAGTTTTTATTTCATTTGGTTAAATTACAATGATAGAGTTGATACAATAGTACATTAAAGGCTTAATGAGCCTACGTTTAGTATGGCAAAATATTGTCTGAGCCACTAGAACGTATAATACATTAACCGCCCCACTGAGGGAACGTTAGAGTGAATGTTTGATGTCTAGATTCAAATTTACCGCCCAAGGGCGCGCTTACATCCATAAACACATGGCTGACACATTTAGTTTTAAGTGCACATAGCATTAACTGGCATTTAAATTAAATATATAAGATAAAGTGCCCATAAAATTTAGCTTTACATTCCTATAAATATATACATGACTTAGCGGCCGAATATTTTATACACAGATCCCAACAATGGCCGTTGAGTGCTAATCCTAAGTAACGAAGCATAACCTAATATTACAAATAAGTTTTTGATGTGTACAATAAGTTCCGCAAACTCACGTTGCGCCCATGATAACCTAATCAAACAATAGCACATAAAATACCTTTATAACTAAATTAAATTATATCGTCTAAAAATACCCAAGTTTATATCAAACGATTGCTATGAATCCGTGGCTCACCCACGTCAAACCATATTAGAATCCCCATTCATAAACATGAAAATATTAAAGAAGCGCCAAACCGTAATTTTGAATAATATCCCTCCCCATATTTAAATCCAAAGAGAATTTTGAATAATATCCCCAAATATTAGTTCTAAACCTGCGCCCTCACCTGCTGTTTTATAGCACAAACAGGGCATAGACGTTCTCAGTAGAGGGGGGAAGAAAGGGGAATACACAGAACAAAAGGAAGGGTGAAGACTAGCGCTCTGGACGTATCGTGGATAGCCCAGTAATTACTCGGCCAAACTCGAACATCCAAGAAGCGGATGTTCGCGAAGTCATGTTGAGAACTAGATTATTGCGGGCTGGGCGAGGCGCTGACTTGGTTCACGTCTCAGTCTTGTTTATCCAAGCCACGGGAGTGGATGTGTTGGTGCGTGCGTGTCCCATCCGACGGGGAGAGGCCTCCATATTACCGGGTTGTTGGTTTTAGAGGTTTGTTATTTGGAACATCGTTACACTGCTATCTACTAAACACAATGGAGATGCCCTCCCATATTAAATCCTGGCAAGAAATTGAGGTTGATAAGTGTGTGTTTGGGGCGGCAGGGGGCGGGAAGTTGACCTTAGGACAAATCTCACACTGGACGAAGGTCTGTCATAGCTGGCTTGTGTCAACTTCTAGAATCAGTCACTCGAGTGCTTGTACAGTACTCGCGTGACGATTGGAGAGAGGAATGAATAAGATTGACTGGAATACTGTATAATGAATCCAATAATTCACTGCATGAGGAGAATACTGTTCCACTTGATATTAATGAATTTTCCAAAATATTTCATAGAGTAGAAAAAAAGAAAAACCTATTTTATCATCCTTAACAAGTTGGAAAAATATTAGTAGAGCCACGAAGCTATGGCCCCCAAGGGCGGGCAGCCCATTATGTAAATATTTAAAATCTAATTAATTAACTCAAATTACTAAATCCTTTAGACGATTGTCCTAAAAAACTAACAAATGTAGATTGTGTACATCACATTAGGGTGTTGATGAGCCTAAGTGTACAACACAATGTCTTAATCAAACTAAAGTAGTTGGATTCTGTACATCACTCATGTATGGTAATAAGCCAACACAATCCCTTAAGCAAATTAAAGAAGGTTGATTGTGTACATCATATTGGGATGGGGGAGGGAGAGACCAAGTGGTAATATAGAAGGCTGTATTAATCAATATAAAAGAATTGTATTATGTACAGCACATGAAGGTAGTAGACAAAGTGTACAGTAAAAGGCTGTGCTAATCAAGCTAAAAGAGGTAGATGGTGTATAGAACATTGGGCTGTTTATTTCCAAAGGATGTGCACTATAGAAGATTGTTATAAACAAGCACAGAATGATGGCTTATGTAAATCTCCCGACGAATTTTATCCAAAGAAATGTGGCATGATTATCAAACAAGCCAGTGACGCTGGATTCTTCTGGTTGTATAGTGATATTTCTCAATTCAAGGAGTGATTAGATACTG
This sequence comes from Timema shepardi, assembly GCA_902151425.1. Taxonomy (NCBI): domain Eukaryota; kingdom Metazoa; phylum Arthropoda; class Insecta; order Phasmatodea; family Timematidae; genus Timema; species Timema shepardi. The sequence continues at coordinate 21,464 of CABFVX010005655.1, read as the reverse complement.
TAATAGAATTGAAATTGGTTTTTATTGGGTTTTAATATAAAAATAACAAGAAAGAATATTTCACAAATGAATAGACTAATGGTTTAGTAGTGATTTATATAATAAGAGATAATCTGATGTGAAATCGTCGTGTTAGCAAACTGTGTTAGACTAAACAGGAACTGGTTCGATTCCAGGGAGGCTCACTTGTACTTAATTATTCCTGTTTTCGCTTTTGTGTGGTCGTTCTGTTACTCGATTTCCACATAAGTTCGTTAACTATGCACGGGTCGTAATCCTCCTAGTCAATTCACCAGACCCGTTTCGGTTGTCGCATGAGAGTGTAGAAAAAGGGCTTTCTATTACACAGAAAAGAGCTTAAGTGCATCAGCGTTTGCCCCATATGAAGTATGTATATGAGTTGAGTCCGCCTATGTCCATGGGCTTTCAATTACTCAATAGTACCTTACGTTCGTCGTTCTGCCCCCTCCTTGCAGCCTTGTTCAGCCCCCTCCTTTCTACTCCCGATACCTGCCTCCATCCCGTACTCTTAGCGCCTATCCTCCCAGGTTGCAGCCTTCATCCGCTCCTATTATCATGGCCACCAATGGCTCTTCTCCCCTCCTCCCACTCTCCTACTCCCACTGCACAACTTCCAGTCCCCATCCTGTACTATTACCTCCTTTGAGCCATACGACTTCCTTTATCCATCCTGAGCAATATGTAGTATGATTCGATCAGGACCATATCCATCCCATCCAGCTACAATTCTATCCTCTTACCACCCATCCCGCTGACCAACCAGTCCTTAAAGCCTGACAGCTTAAATCTTGTACCTTAAATGATATATCCATCTTCTTACCACCCGTTCCTTGTGCAACCCCCCCTTAATATCTATAAGGTGAGAGAGGCAGTAAATTAGGTAAAGAGTTACCTGGTTGAACATAACAATTTTATTTAGTCAAAAACAATAACAAAGTGATGAAAACATTCAATACTGCGTGAAGCGCGCTTTTCCGTCCAACGCGGAAATCAATTACATCAAAAGGTAAACATACACGTTACCTCCTCAAGACTAAATTACGTTACATTAAACCCATCAAAAGTTACGGTCCGGGATCTCAGTGACATGGCCTTTGGTTTCTGGTTCTCTGGTTACTTCGCTAACTTGATTCGTTCCTACCTTAAGGGGAATGGTATAACTGGTTACTCTAGCGTTATAGCTACCCACCCTAGTATAAATATATAACTTTCTTACAGGTGCCCGTAATAGACGTGACGTCATAGCAATGACACAAGGCCACAACGTAATTATAACCTATCAACTCTAGGCGTTTAACTTGGCGAACAAAGTCGAGTCCAGAAACAGCTATACTTGAAAATAACATAAGCCGGGTTTCGAACCCAGGACCAGACAATCTCTGGTTAAAACTAATATTGGCAAAAATATGAATTACAAATAAATAGGGCTCAGACCCTGAATATAAGTGGTGGCGAAAGCGACGGTCTAACTTCCAGCCGCGATAAGCGCGTAGCATAGTCAAACTTCAAATAAAAATAATTTAATAACAAAGTCCAAATAGTAATTTAGAAAGAATTCCCCCCATGACGCCGAAATAGTAATTTTGGTAGGATGGTAATATTCCCCGAAACCTAGTCGCTGTCCTCACCTCTTATCCTCAAGCCGGTGGGGTAGTAAGTGACCTGAGATACCGGTGCCACTAGTATTTATATGAAATATAATTCTCAGAAAGGGGGGCGGATCGAAGGAAGGGGAGGTTGGAGAACATTACAAACTAGGGGGGAGGTGAAGTTCGAGGCGCATATCGAAGCACGTAGCAGCTTCGCGAAGCTCCGCGAAGGCGGAAGCGGAACTCTTCTTTCCATTTTCTTTGCTGGCCGAACACGTGGTCGAGCTTCATTGCGGCCCGGCGTAGACACACCTTCAGTCAGCTTGTTGTATTTGGCGAGAGCGGAGGTCGCTGGTCAAGCTAGTGCCGCGTGTTGACCTTGTGAAAGCGGCTGTCCCAGTTGGTGAGTGTTGTTACAATGTAAGTTGTTACACTTGATACCTGATGGCGTTGATCTTGTACCTTAAACGCAGATTATTTCTGCTTACCACCCATCCCTCAAAATACTCTGAAACGGTATAAAATAATTATGCATCATTCTCCACCCGCCCCCTTAAGCGTTGAGACCATTTATCTTTTAACTTGCAAATCGAGAGTCTGAAATGGGGATACTTTCTCTTTAAACCTGTCAGGGCTTGTCTGGCTGCCTTAATCATGACAAGGTTACCTTCTCTTAATCCTATACTATTACCACCCACCCCGCTTACCTACCGCTCCTTGATACCTGACAGCTTAAATCTTCTATCTTAAACGATATACCCTTCCAGCTTACCACTCATTCTTCAAAAGATTCCGAAAAGGTACAAAATAATTACACATCATTTTCCACCTGACACCTTAAATGTTGAGACTATTAATCCTTTAACTTGAACATCGAGAGTCTGAAATGGGGGATACGTTCTAAACAAGCCAAACTCTAAATGATACTCTGATAAGTGAATGGTGTTGAAAACTTTCTTGACCTCATCGTGAGCTATAATGTTTTTGTCAAATAGCAGTCTGTTTTAAAATTACCTTACCTAACTTAGATCAACCTTCTCCCACCTAGATATTTCGAAGCTAAATAGTTCATCTCATTGGGTGATAAATAATAGCACCTAAAAATATATAGTTGTTGTTTCATATGATTTTTTTTTTTAAATTTCAAAACATTAATATATTTTATATGAAATAATTACAAGTCCAAATCTCAAATTGGAAAAAATATATTTGATCTGTGTTTGTTTCCTTAAATATAACGTATAATTTTTTTTATAGTAACTTAGCACAATTTTCACAGAGTTAATATTACATTTTGGCTTAAATGTACTTATATTAAAAAGTTTTATTTTATCATGTGACCCCGTTCTCCACAACGTTTGAACGTTCACGACGAATTTGATAACTTGACGTTTTAAGGACAACAGAAACTCTTATTATGCTTTGGAACGCTATAATATATAATTACCTTAAATTTAAAATCTAGCCCTGGTTGGGAGTATAAAGTCTCTAGATAAAATTATCATATGTGTTATATCAGCACAGGTGAAAGTTTAAAGAATAGTAATAATTTTTGAAATTAGCTTTATAGGAGTTTTGATGGGTTGGAAATAGCGTTTTTCAGTGTCTTTCAATTCAAAATCTGGACCTACTTGAGAGTAGCCACATAAACAGATATTTAGTATGGAATCTCCAGATCAACTTCCCATATGTGCTACGGTATATCAGCACAAATGAAATTTCAAAAAAAATAGTATTTGAAAATAGCTTGTATAGGAGTTTTGTGAGTCTGAAATATCGTTTTTCACGGTCGATTAATTCAAAATCTGGCCCAAATTGGGATAACCCACCTAAATAGGGATTTAGAATAGAGTTTATAGATCAAATTGTCGTATGTGTTATATCAGCACGAATGAAAATGCCTTTAAAGGAGTTTCTGTGGGTGAGAAATAATGTTTTCATGATCGATTAATAATAAATCTGGCCCTAATCTGTAGTACTCACCTAAACAGGGATTTATTTTAAATAGTTTCTAGATCAACTTGTCATGTGTGTTATAACACGACAAGTGAAATTTAAAAATATATTTTTTATTGAAAAGTCTTTGAAAGGAGTGCTGGCGTTTTGGAAATAGCGTTTTTTAAGGTCGATTAATTCAAAATCAGGCCCAAATTGTGGGTACTCACCTAAACAGGAATTTAGTATAGATTCTCTAGATTAACTCATTATATGCGTTATATGAGCACATATGAAATTTCAAAAAATATTTTTTGAATATGCCTCGTTCGGGGTTTTGGTGGGTCGGAAATAGCGTCTTTCAGGGTCTATTAATTCAAAATCTGGCCTTAATTGGGAGTACCCATCTATACAGAGATTTAGTATCGTCTCTCTAAATCAACTTGTTATATGTGTTATAGAGCAGAAGTGAAATCAGCTTATATATGAATTTTGGTTGGTCGGAAATAGCGTTTTTCAGTGTCGATCAATTCAATATCTGGCTCAAGTTTGGGTTACCCACCTATACAAGGATTTAGTATAGAGTCTCTAAATCAACTTGTCATATGTTTCGTATCAATCAGCACAATTTAAATTTAAAAAAATAAAATAATACCGGTAATAATAATTGAATATGGTCTGTATAAGCGTAATGGTGGATTTGTAGTAACGTATTTCATTCTCTTTAATTCAAAATCCAAACCCATTGGGTAGTTATATCACCTTAAATAAATTTATAATTGTCGTTTCTTATGATGAATTTTTTTGTTTGAAAATTTTATATCTTAAATGAATATATTTTTATAAAATAATTATAATCTCAAACGGGAAAAAATATATTTGATTTTTGTTGATGCCCTTAAATATTATGTATTAAGTTACACTTTTTATAATAACTTACACAGAAACATTTTATTTTATCATGTGTGAGAATTCTCCGCGACGTTTGAACCTCAAACACAAATTTGATAACTTGGCGTTTTGAGGATACCAAAACCACAATTCTGCTTTGGAACTCTATCATATTGAATCTTGCCCTAATTGGGAGTACCCACCTCAACAGAGATTTAGTATAGAGTCTCCAGATCAATTTATCATATGATCACAAGTTAAATTTCGAAAAATAATAGTTTTTTTTATAATGTCTCTATAGGAGTGTAGGGGGATCAGAAATAGTGTTTTTCATGGTTGAATAATTCAAAATGTGCAACTAAATGGGAGTACCCACCTAAACATAAATTTAGTATACAATCTCTAGACCAAATTATCATATGTGTTATATCAGCAAAATATAAATAAAAAAGATTCTAATGATTGTTTTAATTTTCCATTTTACCCTTTTCTTTCTTCTACTAAAACACCACATTTTCCTTTTTATTAAATTTTTCATATGGTAACCTTTCGTTTTCAAGTATTGGCTACAAAGTGTTCATGATGGACATAATGTATAGTTTTTGATATTTGTTAATTTTAGTATTTTAGCACTTGGCAAGTAGAAGCGCTTGTTTACAACTATTGTTTGAAATTGTTAGTCTCTTAAAATGTTTGTATTTTCAAATTATTCTTTCTTTGCTCCATAAAACTCTTAGTAATAATAATAATAATAATAATAACTCTAAGTGTAGGTATATTTATTTTAGAAAATTTAGCTAGGACTTAAATTTATTAGCCCATCCACTGGAAGCTTTTTATGTACATCCACCTTTAATTAAGTGCCCACGGGATTATGTTGTTTTGACTGTTTCGTTGTTATCTTTATATCTTCCGTGCAACTAGTTTCTATCCTATAAATTTTGGCTCGTAGCATAAAATTTTGCGCCAAGATCCCTAATGGTAAGTAATTAAGTATAATGGGACAAAATGTCTTAAGATATTCAAAATTGAACAACAATAATTATAGTTTTAAAAGAATATGTAAGATTTACTAACCTAACTTGAATATAAATCTGTTCTGTTCTTAAAATTTATTTTTATGAATGTAAGAGAAGAAGATATAATAGAAAAAAAAACTATTGCTGTAGAAAGAACAGTGTCAGTAAATAATTTTTTTTTCCGGAATAAAATTCTTGTATTATAATAAATACATAATTGTTCATTTAAAAAATCACTTAGGCCTACATAAAAAAATAAAATGCATGCTTATAATAAGTACCATCCTTCCAAAATTAGGCTATTTTTATTATTGTAAACTCTTTAAATATTTTATTCCCTTTATTACATATACAATAATACAGAGGATCAAATGACATAAGATTTCTACATTTTGAAAAATTTGACAAAATCTTATTTCATCACTTTTGAAATATAAATATTTTCAGTAGAATATTGAAGATGATAAGATGTTCCTACCAATGATTCTGTGCACTATAGTAAATCTGATATGACTTCAATACACGATGTATACAATTCACGATTTATTATTTTACAAATACCCTGTGGACTAAAGTCTGTTCACCATAGGTTTTTACCTGGATGACAGTTTGAAAATCATTTGTTTAGGTTTTGGGCTGCCAACACTTTTAAAAGATCACATTTTTGTTATAAATGTAAAGATCTTTAATTAACTGTTATATATAAAATTTAAAATAACGTAAACTTAAGTTTTCTCATACTATATAATTTTTTTAAAAATAATTTCTTATCATCCAGCTTAAAACAATATTTTAAACATAATTAAAAGTAGTTATTTATGGTTTTGGAACGTAATATAGTGCATACATCAATACCTTTTAATACAGGCATCATATTTACTTAGAGAAGAGAAAATTGTTGTAATTTTTTTTACATACAATAAATGTTTTTAAAATTAATTTACCTTATTTTGAAATATTAAATTGAATAAAATAATTAATATTTCACGATATTTTAAAATGATTGACTTTCGACGAAAGTTAAAAATAAAATCGTTTATCTGTTAGTTAATACTATGCCATAGGTTAAAATACTGTCAGCTAACATTGCATAACTCAGTGGTTTTGCAGATCTTTTTGTTAAGTTGAACAAATAATATGAATTTGCATAATATCTTAATATAATGATCAGAATTTTTTTCATTATTTAATTTCAATTTTTTGTCTCAAAACTTATTAAAATAAACGAAAAAAATATAATAATATTTTGGATCAAATACAAGTCAATATTAATTGTTACTATATATATTTTTTTTCTGTGGTTTTTAGAATAGTCTGGAAATTCAAAACTGCAAAGGCTAAGCTAAAGATTTAAGAAGACCACACTGTAAAATGGAATCGTCATCGGATTTACCTCCAGTTAAAGTAGAACCCAAGGTAATGACACTAAGTATAGAGTTATGTGTTGTTTGATATTTAAGAGGGTGGTAAAAGAACCCACTGCCTTACTGTAAATATCGATTATAAATCTATTAAGAAATATAACGAATTTATATCTCATACAAATCTTCATGATAAGTTTTTCAATAATAAACTCTTTCTCCTATACACAATTTCCATTATTTTATATTTTATTCAACTAAACTTACAGGTCCTTTAGAGAATGTCAGCTCAATTGCTCACATCTTTTGTGATAGATTAATATAGCATAACCAAAGTTGTTCAATATCTGTTATACTGCAAAATTAAGGAAAGGTTATCTTTAGATTGTTGTAGTACGCTTTATATTGGAAATTTTAACATATATTAAAATACTTTTTAATGTATTATACCAGAGTACACCGAATATTTAAGGCTGACTTTCTTAAAACATGTTAATTTTGGTAGTGTTGGATTGAAACAACATGCAATGACCCTATTTAAAATTTAGTGATTTTTGTGTATATTTTTCCTATAACGTTTCAACGTTTTAAAGCAAGAATACAATATTTAATGTTGTCATAAGCCATATTTTTTGAATTTTATATCAAGTAGCAAAGTTTCAAGACTTAATTGATTTTACAAATGTTTCCATATTTTGTCCATTTCTACATATACATTTTTTTGGTCCTATATTTGTTTGTTGCAACACTATGAAAGCAAGCTTGCTTTAAGAATACTATTTTTTTATCTCACTCCTCTTTTCATTACTTTAAATTTACAGGATGAATTGGACTTAACCGAGTGCAAGGATGTGACTAGCAAAGACAAGCTAGAAGACAATGAATCTAATATCATAAAAGAAGAATTATTGCTGTCACTAACATCTGGTTTCCCTCTGATAAAAGATGAATTATTGCTGTCATCAACATCTAGTTTCCCTCTGATAAAAGAAGAATTATTGCTGTCACTAACATCTGGTTTCCCTCTGATAAAAGATGAATTATTGCTGTCATCAACATCTGGTTTCCCTCTGATTAAAGAAGAGTTGAAGGTAATAATACTAGTAAACCCATAATCTTGGGAGCTATTATTATGTTGTTGGGTTGGGTGCAAGTCTGGTTGATTAGTATGGCTTCTCACAGCCTTTTTTTAAAAAAAAATTACATACTGTGTTATAAAATAATGTTAGTATTTGTATATTTATTAACATTATCACACAAACAAAAAATTCTTACTTTGTTTACAGTCAAATATGAACATTTAAATTAAACACCTAATATTTAATATTCAGTCTTCTCAGTTAATCACTGGTTCTCAGGTGTATCTATCCCCGTGAAAATGACACTTGCGAATTTAAACTAAACACTTTATCAAACAGAAACTAGAGATTTTTTTTTTTTAAATTTTTGTTCAGGCAGTTTTGTTAGACACCATTAAACTTATTTTTTTTAAATCTTGTACTACTGTTTATATAAAAAATGTTTAAACTTAGAATACATTTTTATCAAATCAATAGTTAATGATCTATATGCAAAACATATTTTTTTAAGGAATACTTATAAATATGTAATTGTTATGCTCATTGTTCCCTTTTCTCTCATGTTTTCTGTAACATTGTATACTATTAGATTTAGGATTTTTTTAAAATAGTATCTCTGCAACAGTGCATATTGTTTCATTACACAAATTTTTAAGTTTTTTGTATGTCCTAAATGTATCTATTTTAAGATTAAAGAGAAAGTCTGTAAAGTAAACTCTACATATTAATTTCCATATTTGTATTTTCTTGATAAGATTATTAATTTATGTAGAATACATTTTTTTTATTACCTAATCAAGCATGACTTAACGTTAATAAATGCCAAACTGCCCCCCATTTCTTGGACATATTTTTAAGTATCTATTTTATGCTCTAATGATTTACGATTACTAGAAAAAATAGTGGTGCAGGATTAAAATTATATGGTATAACCAAAATGTTGGTTTTGGGAATTTTATATGAAATTTCTTTTTATCCTTAACTAAAGTATACAGACATTGCTGATTTTACAGAACATTCCTGTAACTAGGGCATTTTTTCTAGATATTTACTTATATCACATTTGCTTTTAGCAACAATATGAAAGCAAGCTTTCTAAACACTACTGACAGTTTTTACATCTTACAGACCTTTTCTTTATTCTAAATTTACAGGATGAATTAGACTTCTCAGAATACATGGATGTGACTAGCAAGGTCAAGATCAAGGGCTATGAATCGAATTTAGTAAAAAAAGAATTGTTGCCATCAACATCTACTTTCCCTGTGATTAAAGAACAGCTGAAGGTAAAACAATTAAATGCATTATCATGGTAGTGATTTTACGTTTTTGAGTTGTGTACATGTATAATTGATTAAGTTGCTTTATAACAGTTTTTTTTTAATTTCAGACTAAGTTTTAAAATAGTTTAATTTTTGTATACTTGCTAACATTATCATCCAAATACTATATTCTTAACATTAGGGCCTATTAACATTGAAAATAACAAACAAAATCCAAATTATATATTTTTAGTTTTTTAGAGGTCAAGCTACGATTCTCATTATGAAGCTCTTTTTTTATTCAACAGACACTTTCTAATTTAAACTATTAAACTAATTTATACTTAATGAAACAGAAATAGAAAAGTTAATTTTTAAAATAAAATACATTATCATTTACCCTTTAAAAGATTTTGTAATTACATCTTGTTAAATTCAAAGATAAAGAGCCTATGCATCCTATAGTGAAAAAACAAAGCATAAAGTATACCTAATAGTGAGTAGTGGATTATATACAGTTTTCAATCCTTAACAAACTTACAATGGTTGATTATTTAATTAGCTAATTAAAGTTTTATTTTAATCGATTGTCTTTTATTTATGAATTTGGCCTATCTATTTTATTTAACTAGTTATGTTTACTAAAAATATTTCACTTAAGTGTTCACTTGTAAAACATTGTTAAGTCAAGTCTATAATCTAAAATCGAAATCTAAGGTATTTAATAAGTGCTTGTATTGTTAAATTAATTTTGATTTTTTTTTTCTTATTTTATTATTATTATTTTTTATTTATTTTAGTTAAGTCAAGGTGTAACACCATCATGTCTTACGATTAATAAGTTTCAAATGATTAATCTTTAATTAAAACTTACAATTATAATAAGTAACTTAATGAACAATAGTATTAATAAAATAAATCTAACAAACTAAAAAATTCTATGCAAATCCATAATACTCACAAATATTATAATATAATTTAATATAAATTTTATCTTATTCATACATCTCATTCATAAATCATTTGCTCTATAAAATTCAGTTAAGTGTATAATTTATCAAATAATATTAATATTTTTAAAATCACACAGCACACGCACACACACACAAACACACACACACATACATACACATACACACAGACACTCACACTCACACACCTGTATATCAATTTTATTTTCCTATTTAATCGAGAGGAACTCTCAAAACTAAGATTTATTTCATAAAGTTAATGTAGAGGTTTTTTTTATTTAATGTAGATAAAATTTCTGATGTAAGTGAGTAGCTTATACCTTGCCTGTAGTGTTGCTGTAGTGAAGGACTGGGAGTAGGACCGGGATTGGTGTAAATACCCAATTTTTTTCATGAGCTTAAACCATTCTGAGCGTTACTCTTGGGATGAAGGGTTAAGAATTTTGAAGACTATAGTTTGAGAGCGAAATGTACGTTGCTCTTTTAGTCATAACCATTCAAGCTTTTTAAAGTATGCGGACGATTGTTAAAAATATCTTGGATTGTAAATGAAGCTAACTCTTTAATAATTTGAGTCAATTAGTCATAGATTCTTTCGGGGCATTGTAAATAATGTCATAATCGTTAAACTGAGGTAGTATAAAACTTTATACAATCATAGCTTTAATTTCAAGTAGCAAGACATCTTTCAAGTCCTTTGAAAGTGTGTATGGAGCATTTTTTTATTTCTTTCTTTTGCAATTGCTGATTACATGATCAAACCAAGTCAAATTTTAATTCAATATTACTCATAAGTTGACATTTAGAGTTAGAGGTATCATAGTTAAATTTAGTCATATGCCTGTAATAGGCAGTGATTTATATTTGACAAATATACATAAAAAAATCATTATTTATTCTATCATCAGCTGACATTGGGTTATTACTACAGACATATATATTTGTATAGCTTTTACATATCTAGATGATATTTTGAATGAGGCAAAGTAGAAGGTAGAGCGATAATAAATAGGGAAAATAATATTTGTACCAAAGTCGACCCCGGCAGTATGCTTTTTCTTACAAATCACCATGCAGATATAATATCCTTAATGACCACACTTTGCTTGTGATCATATACAATGAAAACAGCTTGTGGGGAGTTGAATATAATTTTTAAGTTGATTTATAAGCAAGTTAAAATTTAAGCCTTTAAACTCCTTACTAAAGTCATGATATATTTTATTACGGTTATCCATATGAAGGATAATATCATCAGAAAACATTGATTAAAGATGTGAATATATACACAAAGAAGAAGCATTTTACTAAGATGACCTGGACACATGCTGGAATCAATAATTGATAATGTCGTGGATAGTGATGATGATGCTGGTGAGATATGGTATGAAATTCAGATTGAAATATAGATTAATAATGCAATTAATTTAATGATTTACTAAGGACCTTAAAGTATTTTGACATAGAGGGAAAAATACTTATAAGTTGATAGTCATCAACATTGTTAGACTGAAACCTTTTGGTTATGGGTGAAATTTCTGCCCACTTACAAAAAGTTCTAAATTGTTTGTTTATTAAAAATCATATTTTTAAAATTAACAACAACACCTAGACACAGGAACCAAACCCAAGTCAATTTGCTTTGTACACAGATGCACTAACCACTCGGCTATCAAGGAGTCGTCCTATGCTCAGGTTCATTCCTCACTCATATTTTAAGGCAAAGTCTGTTATGGATAGGGAGAAATGACTACAAATGAGTGATCAATTAAGATCACGAGCTATCATATAATGCAAACAACTTCGACTCTGTAGGACTTAATGCTTCCACTGGTAAAGTTGTGAATATTCGATGAGCTGCATGGAACCATATCTAGTCGAAGGTGTCTTTGTTACCTGACCTACACGACCTACAACTTCAACTCAAATAATATAACTAAAGTTTCTACTATTTTTAATTTGTATCTTAAATTGTTCAATAACATTCTCCAGATATAAGCTATCAATACCACACACTTGAGTTTGATTTAAAAAATTGTCCATTAGCAATTAATTTGTCTGATGGAGTATTTAATTTTGTTTAAAGTTCTTCTAATATTACATTGAATAAAATCCATATGTAATTCCTTGATAATTTATTAAATCATTCACAAACCAGGCAATCAAAAAGTATCTAGTTATAATTGCCATCACTACCATCTGTTTATTATCCATTACATGGTCAGCCATTGGTGACCCAAAATCACTCTTGTTTCTTATTTTAGGTGGTTTGTAAACCACCGAAATGAGAAGTTTTAGTTGTGAAATTCAAAATTGTAAAATAATATATTCTGGTGGTGTTGAGTAAACACTAGGTGTTGAACGAATTATGAATTTAACAATATTATTTACAAATATAGCAGGGCTAGCCTCTAGCGTTCCACACCCATCAGTTTTCACCAGATCTTAGCCAGGTAATCTTACTATATTTGACAAAGAGGATAGAGTTTAACAACCTGTCACATATAAAAATATCATGAAAGTTAACATAAGAGAAAATGGAAATTTGGAGAAATACCTGAGAGTGAGACTGTAAATATGAAATACTCAGAGGCTCGGTTCCAAATCGGCTTTAAGAAAAGAAGCGTTAGTAATTTAGTGGGGAATGATATAAGCAGGAAAGCAACATTGTGATTGAAATTACTTCGTGATTGGACTGTTAAATGGTAACAATAACTTTTTTTTTCAACTGTTTGACTGTACAACACAAACTGGGGATTTTTTCCAGAAATAAACATACAAACAAAGATTTAAGATTAAAACTAACCAACATTATGCCTTGGAATTGCCAAATATGAGATCACTCAAAAACACACACTCACACTCATTATGTAAAGTAAAATTAATGTAATAAATATTATAAACAACAATATAAAATGTATTATTTACATTTTATTTCCGATAGTATTTACAATTTTACTCATTCACACTAAGAGCAATACACTAACACCAAACAAGTAAAGCTACCACAAAACATTTTAAATATGATTCAAAGTTATTTACCATCCCTTGAATATCGTAAAACTTTAATCGGCTAGATACTTTTTTTGCCATATTCATTAATTATATTGAAATAACATGAATATTTTTTAATAAGTGAAAAATAAATTAATTTCATGCATTTAAAGTTTATAATATATTATACAATGGATTATAAACACTGTCTTGAAACATAATATTTTACAACTTCTTCCACAGTATAATGTTATTCAATATTTCACTATTAGCATTGAGTTAATAATGAAAATGAACCCAATCTGGTAATTAAATTTAATATCAATGTAAATTTTTCCAAAATATATTTAATTCACAATGCAACAATCATATTAATCTGACAATAGTAAAATCATTGTTTTTGTTACCGAACAAATGATCTAATAATAAAACCAAATATTCCATAATGATTTTTTAATAATAAATAATATAAATTTTAAAATACTTTATATTACTCTCATAATTGCTTAAAATGTATATTAAAGTATATTTAAAAATATTATAGTTTGGAAAATGATATCCAACATGGAGATCGAACTTGGGGCCTTTTTCTTAGTGCGCAAACCAATTCTTAAGCCCAAGGTTAATTTTTCACTCAATTTGATTATAATTGAGATATGACTCATAATTCATGCACTAAATTATAATCATTTATTCCACAAGCCTCGGCTTACATATATACTTAATTTTATAACAATGCTCTCTTCTATATTTTAATAAAAATTCAATATTTGAAAAAAAATACATTTTAATTTCATTGTCATTTGTTTATAATAAATACATTTTTAATCCTTTTTTTCAGGAACAAGTGGAAGATTCTAATTTGTTATGCTTTTATAAAGAAGCCATATCAGATAAAAACAAAGGACACATATCAAATGTAAAACATAAAGAAGTTTGTGTATGTCTTGATCTAAACAGAGAAAATTGCAGGATACATTCATTAACATACTTAAAATGTAAAGAAGTGAGTTGCTCTAAGCGTGCTTTGAAAGGTGGATTTTGCAGGAGTCATGGAGGAACAAAAACAAAACGTAAAGAAGTGAATTTCTCTAAGAAAGCTCTGGTAGGAGGATTTTGCAGGGATCATGGAGGAACGTACCAAAAATGTAAAGAATTGAATTGCTCTAAGATTTATCAAAGTGGCGGATTTTGCATTGCCCACGGAGGAACAAAAAGAAAATGTAAATATGTGAATTGCTCTAAGCCGCCTCTGAAAGGAGGATATTACAGGAGTCATGGAGGAAAAAAAACAAAACGTAAAGAAGTGGATTGCTCTAAGAAAGCTCTGGTAGGAGGATTTTGCAGGGACCATGGAGGAACAAAAAGAAAATGTAAATATGTTAATTGCTCTAAGAAAGCTCTGGTAGGAGGATTTTGCAGGGTTCATGGAGGAACATACTCAAAATGTAAGGAAGTGAATTGCTCTAAGCATCCTCAAAATGGTGGGTTTTGCATCGCCCATGGAGGAACAAGAACAAAATGTAAAGAAGAGAATTGCTCTAAGCTTTGTCTGAAAGTTGGATTTTGCAGGGATCATGGAGGAACACACCAAAAATGTAAAGTATTGAATTGCTCTAAGATTTATCGAGGTGGTGGATTTTGCATTGCCCATGGAGGAACAAAAAGAAAATGTAAATATGTGAATTGCTCTAAGCATCCTCTTAAAGGAGGATTTTGCAGGGATCATGGAGGAACATACCCAAAATGCAAAGAAGAAAATTGCTCTAAGCGTGCTTTGAAAGCTGGATTTTGCATGGTTCATGGAGGGAAATACCCAAATTGTAAAGAAGTGAATTGCTCTAAGTTTGCTCTAAAAGGTGGATATTGTAGATATCATGGACAAACATACCCAAAATGCAAAGAAGTGAATTGCCATAAATTTCCTCTTAAAGGAGGATTTTGCAGGAATCATGGAGGGACATATTCAAATTGTAAAGAAGTGAATTGCTCGAAGAAAGCTCTGGCAGGAGGATTTTGCAGGGATCATGGAGGAACATCCCAAAAATGTAAAGAAGTTAATTGCTCTAAGCGTGCTCTGAAAGGTGGATTTTGCAGGGATCATGGAGGAACATACCAAAAATGTAAAGAAGTTAATTGCTCTAAGCGTCCTCTGAAAGGTGGATTTTGCAGGGATCATGGAGGATCATACCCAAAATGTAAAGAAGTTAATTGCTCTAAGCTTTGTCTGAAGGATAGATTTTGCAGGGATCATGGGGGAACATATCGAACGTGTAAAGAAGTGAATTGCTCTAAGCTTAGGCTGAAAGGTGGATTTTGCAGGGATCATGGAGGAACATACCCAAAATGTAAAGAAGTGAATTGCTCTAAGAAAGTTGTGGTAGGAGGATTTTGCAGTGGTCATGCGGGAACATACCGAAAATGTAAAGAAGTGAATTGCTCTAAGATTAATCAAAGTGGCGGATTTTGCGTTGCCCACGGAGGAACAAAAAGAAAATGTAAATATGTGAATTGCCCTAAGCATCCTTTGAAAGGAGGACTTTGCAGGAGTCATGGAGGAACACAAACAAAAACAAAATGTAAAGAAATGAATTGCTCTAAGAAAGCTTTGGTAGGAGGATTTTGCATAGATCATGGAGGAACATACCGAAAATGTAAAGAAGTCAATTGCTCTAAGCATCCTCAAAAGGGCGGGTTTTGCATCGCCCATGGAGGAACCAGAACAAAATGTAATTATGTGAAGTGCTCTAATTTTCCTCTGAAAGCAGGATTTTGCAGGGATCATGAAGGTACACACCGAAAATGTAAAGAAGCGAATTGCTCCAAGTTTCCACTTACGGGAGGATTTTGTAGGAATCATGGAGGGACATACCCAAAATGTAAAGAATTGAATTGCTCTAAGAAAGCTCTGGTAGGAGGATTTTGCAAGGGTCATGGAGGAACACACAAAATGTAAGGATGGGAATTGCTCTAGGTGTGCTTTGAAAAGAGGATTTTTCAGGTATCATGGAGAAACATAGAGAAAGAATAATAGAAAGAGTTGCACTAAGCATACTCTTAAAGGAGAATTTTGCAAAAAACCATGTAGGAACACACCCAAAATGCAAAGAATGGAATTCGTTCCAAGTTTCCACTTAGGGGAGGATTTTGTAGGAATCATGGAGGGACAAACCCAAAATGTAAAGAAGTTGATTGCTTTAAGAACTCCAAGAAAAAAGGCTTTTTTGGATATCATGGAGGGAAATATCCATAACACAGAGAGAGATTAATTGCTCTAATCTTGCTGCTTATGGAGGATTTCGGAAGACAAGAAAAGGCACATACCAAAATGTAATAAAGTTAATTTCTTTAAAAATTGTTTGAAAGCAAGACCTTCCTGAGCACATAAAGCAACATTCATAAAATGTAAATAAATTTTTTGATCCAATGGTGCTGTGCAAGGAGGAAGTTTATAGCACATTGAGGGACATACTCAAAATTGTAATGTATTTGATTGTTTCTAAAAAAAAATCTAATTGGAGTTTACTTGAAACACCCAAAGACAATTCAATAATATAATTAAGTTAGTTGCTTTAAATTTCTTCTATAGGGGATTTTGTATAGCACATAGAGCATCATATTATAAGTATAAATTACTTTAATTATGCACGGGGTGAAAACCTATGCATAGCACACAGTGGGCCGATGTTTCTCAATCTTTTACATATATCAAATTACTTTATACTAGTTTGATGCATACATGGATCACAAACCTTAATATATGGCCTGTCTACCACTTGTTATTTAATCTATCATGATATGTGAACTCGTACATTTATCATTGTACATTTGGCTGCATAAAGCCCTCTTGAGTTGAAGTGTGCTGCATTATCTGATTGCTCGTGATTTTAATTAATCTTACATATGCAGCCGACTATTTCCTCACTTCCATCACAGATTATGCTTTAAAATATGAGTGATGAATGCTCCTGGGCATGGGACGAATCTTGAGTAGCCTAGTGCTGAGACTATTGGCATACAAAGCCAAAATTCACAGCTTAAATTCCTGTGTCCAGTTGTCATTTTCTATTCAAATAAACATGAAACATGAGCTTATAAGTGCAGAGTAAATAATAGTAAATCAAATATAAATAAGTAGATTTAAATGAACACTTTTTTTTATTCCAACAAGTTTTGGATACTTTCACAAAAAAAAGGATGCCTCATAACCCTCACACTATCCCCCTCGATGGTCACAAGGTCTAACACATTACTCACTTCTTTTTTTTTCATGAAGAAATAATTAATAACATATATTTACATTTAAGTAAATTATACAAACCAGAGTTAAATAAAATAGACATTCTCAATGTGATATTTAAAGGCTCATGTTAAGAGCCAAACAGGGAATATTGTAGGTTACATAAAGGAAAATACCTCATATATATAAAAAAAGATCATTGTTGTAAAGCTGGTTTTCGCATGTGCTATTCATCCACGATTATTCGGTGTTCCTAAGGGTAACACACAAGTATACATTGATACATTGTTAATAATCGTATACACATATTTGTCGTGCATATTTTCGGTTGAATGGCACAAATAAAAATGACGAATAATCGCCAGAGAACATGCTGTAGCAACCGTCCAATTTTTTTAAATTTAACATTTGTATTATTGTATATGTATATTGGTTGTTTTCCTCACAACATTCGGCATCTGTTTCTTTTTGGCAGTGTATAGTAGTTTTTATTGTGAAAGAATTGCCCAATGAATCCGTGCTCATGTTTTTATAATGATTTCAAGTTAAATCTTGTATATAATATCCCAAGTATGAGAACCACAAAAACAGAAATGCAATGGCAAATGTGTGGATGAGAACCTAAAGACACCATCCACCATCAACGTCTATGACACAGTTTTGTTTTACTTTTAATTTATATGCACTTGCATTAAATATTAGGAAGCAGTTTCCACAATCTCGTAATCACTCATTTGCTTCTCAACTAAAAATATAGTACACTATTATTGGTCTTTCCCATGATATACCAGAATGTCTGTACACAGAGAACAAATTTAGAGTATGTGTGGACAGAGCATTGACAATTATTTACACATGAATTTGGGTTATAAGATTCTTGGACATAAAATAATATTTGTTATCGCATACGTGGATACACCTTAAGAAGGTTCTCAAAGGAGGATTTTATACGGTGTAAGGGGGACATATGCCGAATGTTAAGAAATTAATGTTGCTAAGATTGGTTTAAAAGGAGGAATTTTAAGGTAAATGAAGGGACATTTCCAAAATGTAATGAAGCAAATTGCTCTTAGTTGCCTCGAGAAAGAGAATTTTTCATACCACTTGAAGGGATATTCCCTGAAAGTGAAGAATTAAATTCCTCTAAATTTATTCTTAAAGAATGATTTTGCAGAAAACATGGATGGACGTACTAAAAATGTAAATAAGTAAATTGCTCTAAGATTCTTTAACCAATCAAAGGATTCTGCAATATACATGTAGGTACATATAGTGAATGCAGAGAAGTGAATTGTTCAAAGAGGCCTCTAAAAGGGTATTTTGGAGACTACCTGGAGATACATTTTTAAAATGCAAAGAAGTGAATTGCTTTAATAAGGCTAAGAAAATATGATTTTGCAAGGCTTATGGAGGTACATTCAGTTAATGTAAGTAAGTGAATCACACAAGATTTTTTTTGATAGAAGAATTTGGTAGAAACATGTAAATAATTAAATATTCCAAGATCAAGGTATACTCTAAAAAGGAAATATAAATAAAACCTCGAAGTATATATATCATGTAAAAAGCTAATTGTTTACAAATCTATTAAATGTACATTTTTGCATGAAACCTATAGGGAGTTGCTTGGAATGTAAATAAGTTAATAGTTCTATAAAGTGTCTGAAAGAACAATTTTCCATCTCATGCATACGACCATACCACCATTTTAAATTTGTTTTAAACTTGCTAGTAATTTAAATTTATTTTTTCATTATAATGAATGACAAAAGCAAAATATAATTAAATTAATTACAACAAGCTTGCTTATAAATAATAACTTTTAATAGATTTCAATGAACTTACCATATCATGGATATATATATGAATAATTGAATTGGTATAACTTCTGATAGTACATATTATTGTAAAATTTAATACATCTTCTAGTAACCTCCAGCTTTTTTTTCTCTCATCATAACAACCTTTAATTTTTTTTTTCAACGTAATGCATTCACCTTACACAAGGGACAACCTGCAACACAAATTAACACACTGTAATGTAATGTATCTACTACACAAAACAAAATACTTGATATAGAATGTACCGGATAAGCAATGCCACATATCAGTGGCATGCACATATACACAACTGGGGTTGGCCTTAACCCCTTTTCAGATGTGGCGGATCTTTCTGTGCGGAATCGAGTTTGAGCTCCTTATATTCATGCACATGAATCGGGTCTGTGCAATTGTCCACGTGATTTCCGCCGACAAATCGCAAGAAACTTAACCCTGTGCATCATCTGTTAGGAACACAATACATATGCCACCGGTATTCGAAGGTTTCACTATTATTCGCTTCCTATTACAGTACCATTGTCTCTAATAAAATATAATTTAACACATTTTGTCTTGTTTTCTGTTAAAATGACGTGATCACAGATTCTGTATCTCTGATTTCATAACCAGCAACACCATAAAGCATACTCAGCAACTTATCAATCATTATCAAAGATAAAGCAAATAGGATGCATTCACTACTTAACATCCTCCCACCTGAGTCGCAGAAGGCAACTCACAAAACTGTCACAAATTTCGAAGGTCCAACTTTTTCGATTCTTTCACTGAACTTCCATACCGAGTAGTAAGGTCTTCCCTTTCTGCAACAATAGAAACAGATTCTCCCACCGTAGTCATTGGTTGTTGAGGCATCAGGGGAAGGGCTTCTGGAGAAGACACCTCCAGTGGGTAGAGTAGTTGAACTGGTCTCAACAGCTCCGAATTAGCCGTCTTCATTTGGACAGTTCTGACTATACCACCTGGACCAGGAATAATTTCTAAAATCTTACCTAATGGCCAGTCCAGCCGCTTGTTGTTGTAACTTTCAATCATCATGTCTCGAACAGAAATAGGTTAATTATCTTTCCTGGATTCCACTCACTGTACAAGTTGACCCAAATATTCTGATCCTCTTAGCATTTTCCGCAACTGCTGCTATATCTATGCCTTTTGCTGAGATTAACTTTGTCTAAGGTGTTTCCGTCAGTTACTCCCACCATGTGAACTTCTAGTAGAAAAATTGAAGTAGTTAATACTACCAGATCATCAGCGTTTTCAGACATGTTAGTTATGGGTCGAGAATTTATAAGCGCTTAGGCATCACACAAATTGGTGTACATTTATTCGTATTTCAAGACAGCTCTCTCCAAAACTTTCCTCAACAGTGTTTTAACCATGTGTATAACACTTTCCCACCAAGCAGCATTTGGAGTGTTAACTTTCCACTCAATCTTCCTCGGCATATTGTAACTTAAAATACATTCCCAATCAACCTCTCTAAGGGCATTTGCAGCTCCAATAAAATAAGTCCCATTATCATGTAACGTTTATTGGCGTAAACGCTACAATATAAGAAGACTAAAAGGGCAAAAGAAAAATATTCTACCAAAACACCAAAGTAAACATTGGAACCAACTCACCATAATGCCCCGTTCACCGTAATTGGTCTCGTCTCTCGCCGACCACCCCACCCCCCGGCCAACTCTACATCCACGCCCGAGTGTTGTTGTTGAACTGAAGCGAGTGGAAGGCGTGTTGGACTGATCACAGTGTACACCCATTGCATCATGGGAAGAAATGTTGACCTTGTAACAAATATGTGAAGCTCTGGACGTTTCGCCGATGATGTAGAATGTTCTCCCGTGAATCCCTACCCCTTCCCTCTGGTCAATGTAATTGTTCTACTGTAACGACTTACATTGTAATAACACTCACCAACTGGGACAGCCCGCTCTCACAAGGTCAACACGCGGCACTAGCTCGACCACCGACCTCCGTTCTCGCAAAATACAACAAACTGACTGAAGCCGCGTCTAAGCCTGCCCACAGCGAAGCTCGACCACGTGGTCGGCCAGCAAAGAAAATGGAAAAAGAGTTCCGGCTACGCGGAGCTTCTAGGTGCTTCGATATGCGTCTCGAACTTCCCCTTCCCCCTAGTTTGTAATGTTCTCCAACCTTCCCTTCCTTCGATCTCTCCCCCTTTCTGAGAGTTATATTTCGTATATATACTTGTGGTACCGGGATCTCACTTCACTTACTACCCCACCGGCTTGAGGACAAG
>CABFVX010005654.1:28844-48516 GCA_902151425.1 Timema shepardi | reverse complement strand
CTGTGAGTCACCAACATACTCCCCTATCCATTAATTGACCCCCCTGCCCTCGTATCAACACCAGTCTTCCCTCCACCATCACCCCACCTCCTGTGCGTCATCCCACGCTTACAACCAACATACTCCCCCACCCCCCTAGCCAATTAAGGGCCCTTTGTTCGTGTTAATTAGCTCTTTGTTTGGGCTCGGAATTGAGCTTTCCCCCTACTAAAGTCACCCCTTAATATTCTTGATTCAAGTTTTGATATTGTCCGATTACTGATATAAGTATAAATATTAGCCAACAGTTTAAAAACAGTCTACATCTTTTATACTCTAGAACCATGCGTTTTACGGAAAATATGATAGTATATGGATGAGATTTTAAAAATATCTTTAAATTAATTTGTTGTTTATATTTTTTTAAGGAAGATTTATTTGAATGGAAAAACTGAGAAGTTGGTCGTCTATTGAACTATTTTATTTACCTTTAATAGTATCAATTCTAAAAGGTAAATAAGATATTTAAACATTATTTCATTTTAGAAAATTTAACTTTTATTTACATAAATTGTCTTTTATACATTTTAATCCAAGTCAATTTCGATAATTGGATAGTAAGAATTAGCTAGTGAAGAGCCCCATATTCAGTCTTCAAACGTGTATGTTTGCTTTTCTAAGTTGCTTACGTACTTAGTTGTTACTTTCCCCTAGATGGCAAGCTCCATATGCTGCCAACCGGTGAACTAGTGGTGGTGAATGCCGGTAGTGCTGACAGCTACTCCACCTACCAGTGTCGGGTGACTCATCGGCTGTCTGGTGAGGCAAGAGTGAGCACAGGAGTTGCCAGGATATCCGTGAGTGAGGCTCGCGGAATGACACCTCCACGATTCTCGGAGAGGACTTTAAGTATTGAAGCTCGCCGTGATGAACTTGTCGTGCTACCTTGTTTTGCAGAGGGTGATCCTCCCCCTGAATACAGGTCAGTAAATTTTTTCATCTCTGATAGATAAACAAAGGCATCTCGTAATTCTGCCATATTTGAGAGAAGATGATCCTTCCTCAGAATGCAATAACCTGCATTTTAATACGTTTTCTAGTTCAAGCATAATATTGTATCTAATATCCCAATTAATTGTCCGTGAGATGGCCTCTAAAGGACTATAAGTAACGGAGCTAGAGGACTGGTCTTTTAAGACACGTCCGAAGTTACCTGGTGCATGTTGTGTGGTTGCACGGTACCGTAGACTGTCATGTGCAGAAAGCGCAATAGTGAAGTCATTGTTTCGCTATTCGCGCGTCATGCATCCTCAGAACGTAGTGTCTTGAAAACCAAGCCTTCACAGAATTTACAGACGAGGCTTAAGATGTTTGTTTGCAGGTGGGAGTTCGGCGGTTCACCGGTGCCTGAGGACGAGCAAAGGTATACGTCTGGAGGACTGCTAATCATACCCCGAGCAAGAACTCACGATTCTGGCCGATACACTTGTACCGCCAGCAACCCAGCGGGTAACTCCCGACTTGAAGTCAGCCTTCTGGTCAGCTGGCCTCTGTCTGCACGCGTCAGTCCAGCGCTCCTTACGGTAGGACTAGGTAAGTTAAGGACTGACGCTGCATGTCTAAGCACCACTCTGCGTTTATAAATGCAGGCGGAGTATTCTCACCGAACGTACCATGTTAAGATCCTGACCGGCTCATTAGCCTATACAGTTTGAACGTTCTTGATATGCGTGAGTTAATTATGAGTAGGCCTTATATTCTCTTGTCTTTTATTCGGGCACATATCCTACCAACGTTTTATGAAGACATTATTTTTACATTTGAAATACATATTACATTTATTAATTTTAGCTGATTCATAGAGCTACATAATTGTGATTAACATATTAATAATAGCTATTGCCTGCCTGTGATTTATGATACAATCCGAGTTGGTGTGCCTGTCACACGTTCATCTTGTTTTGAATGCTGAAAAGCAATTGCCCTTCCCGACGTGCATCGTGGGGTTGATTATAATCCTGCAAGCCTTCAGGAAGAGTCCACCAATATAAAATCAACCCTGTACGATTTCTCTTCTCAAAAGAATCGTGTCAAGGGATACACTTTATCCTAAAAATCTAGCGTATAACATAAGGCAATTTCTTTCATAGAATATTTTTTATGCCAGGGCAATAAACAAATACATTTTTCCCTTGTCAATCCATCCTGCTAGTATGATGTAGGAAAATGAAGTTTGGGACGAGAGTTATCTAAATTTTTGGAGAGGTCACTAATAAATATGTCACCTTACAAGTTCATAAATGAATAGTTAGAATTGAACGAATTTTCCAACAGAATTTGTCAAAGAGATCTATTTCAGAGTGAACTACGTAATGACGGGAGCGTAAACAATCGTGATTTTTTGGTCGATATCAGCAATAAGGAAGAAGTGACAAAGGCAAAATTCTTCTATGAGCTTGTATGCCAGGTCAGTGTAGGTTGGAAGGGAGTCCATGGTTTGACAGTCCCTTGCTCAGAAAAGTAAATTAACAGCTGCAAACCAGATACTGCATAAATATATAAAAATAGTATATATAACTTTTATATAGCAGTCATAAAAGTCCCTTCCTATCTATATAGGAATAACCCACAGATCCAAGCATTAGCATTACTGTTTCAATATCTATAGTAATAAAATCACTGGCATGAGTGCATGTCATGAACTAGTCAACAAATGAACCACACGAGGCAATATAAATGGTTTTATACATGGGATCTTGTAAAAAAAATCAAATTCAATATGTTACCAAAATAAGCGTGTATGTTACTCCAACAAATTACCAATGTGCCTTAGGTCAACCAGCTCAAATGACGTGCACCACTACGGGTCATCCGGTAACTATGGTGCTGTGGATGAAAAACGGCCAGTCCTTGTCCAGCCTTAGGGGTGGGATGTCAGGTGAAGTGTTCCACTTGGCGTCGGTATCAAGGGAAGATCAAGGGATGTATCAGTGCTTCGTCAAAAACGAGAAGGATATGGCTCAAGGGACGGCGGAGCTGCGGCTTGGAGGTGAGTTGGGATGAACCAGTGTTTTATCAACATCATGAGGAACATGGCTCAAGGGACCTTGGAGCTGCGGCTTGGAGGTGAGTTGGGATGAACCAGTGTTTTATCAATAACATGAGGGACATGGCTCAAGGGACGGCGGAGCTGCGGCTTGGAGGTGAGTTGGGATGAACCAGTGTTTTATCAACATCATGAGGAACATGGCTCAAGGGACCTTGGAGCTGCGGCTTGGAGGTGAGTTGGGATGAACCAGTGTTTTATCAATAACATGAGGGACATGGCTCAAGGGACGGCGGAGCTGCGGCTTGGAGGTGAGTTGGGATGAACCAGTGTTTTATCAACATCATGAGGAACATGGCTCAAGGGACCTTGGAGCTGCGGCTTGGAGGTGAGTTGGGATGAACCAGTGTTTTATCAATAACATGAGGGACATGGCTCAAGGGACGGCGGAGCTGCGGCTTGGAGGTGAGTTGGGATGAACCAGTGTTTTATCAACATCATGAGGAACATGGCTCAAGGGACGTTGGAGCTTCGGCTTGGAGGTGAGTTGGGATGAACCAGTGTTTTATCAACATCATGAGGGACATGGCTCAAGGGACGTTGGAGCTGCGGCTTGGAAGTGAGTTGGGATGAACCCGTGTTTTATCAATAACATGAGGGACATGGCTCAAGGGACGTTGGAGCTGCGGCTTGGAGGCGAGTTGGGATGAACCCGTGTTTTATCAATATCATGAGTGGCATGGCTCAGTAACGTTAAAAACCAGCTAATAATTTGAAGATCTTGTTATTTCAATTGCCTTTTACAAAGTAAGATATATTTTTCTTACGATATTGACAACACTAATTACTGTAATTAATCAACTAGCTGATCAGCAAAAAGTAAGACACTTTTGAATATGCACGTGTTTAATTTCAATCCTGCAAACCTTGATTCATCCTCAACTATCTTCCTTATCCACCCAACTACCATTGC
Organism: Timema shepardi; assembly: GCA_902151425.1. NCBI lineage: Eukaryota > Metazoa > Arthropoda > Insecta > Phasmatodea > Timematidae > Timema > Timema shepardi. The sequence continues at coordinate 44,518 of CABFVX010005654.1, read as the reverse complement.
AAACACGTGAAACATCAACGAATTTTCCACTCTTGACTTTTATAAAAACTAAACAGTGTTGTAGAATTTAAGTGGAAAGTAATTTGTGGTATTCTCTGTAAACTATCAAACCCAGTATTCAAGAAATGATGTAAATATAACATTATCAACCATCACACTGATTTTCAGTAATTTTTTGTTGTTGTGTCATAATGCTGTCAGTGATACATTCATTTTTGTATAAAATAAAGAAGTGACTATAAAACAAAACATTTTTAACATTTTTTAGTAACTGTCCCAAACAATAAGGGGGGGAGAGCGCGTGGTAATATTATCATCTACCAAGGGGGGCGTCAGCTTAAAAAGGTTGGAAGCCAATGCCCTAATGTATTTGTTTCAATACGTGGCCATTAGCCATGCAGCATGATCTGTGATTGGGTCTTCTTGGAAGACTCATCTACAATATTAAGTTTTTCGTATTTGTTTGAATGTTTCAGATACCCCCCCACAGCTCGTGTATGGTTTCATTCGTCAGAACATACAACCAGGTCCATCGGTTTCCCTCAAGTGCGTGGCTTCTGGAAATCCAACACCAAACATTAAATGGACTCTTGATGGTTACCCACTACCTTTAAACGAGAGGTAATATTTAAGCCCCATCTACCAGTGGTGTAGTTGTAAATTTAGCAGTGCCGGAATGCAAGTCCGTAGCCACCCCAAAACTGAAGGGAGAATCACCGTAGGCGAAAAGAAAATTCACAGACACAAATGCCTCTAGAAGCTATTTGGAGCATTTTTTAATGGTTACTAAGGCAGAAACTTATTTAAAGCACTTCCTATGAGATTCCAAAAATTTGCATAGAGCACAGTAAATGTCAACAGAATTTATTGATTCATAGTATGAAAAAAAGTTTTAACAAAATATTGATATAAAATCAATCAGTTAACTTAGAATTGCATAGTATAAGACTTTACAAAAAAAAACAAAAAAACATGAAAATCAGTGCCGGAACAGTGTTCCCATTCCACTACACCCCTGCCATCTACAGACTCTGTATCCGTATGTTCGATGTCCATAATAAATCAATGCCACAATATCATATTGGTGACCTGGCGGTCTAGGGGTAAGGTGTCAGACTTCTATGCTGGTGGCCGGGGTTCAATCCTCGGTCCCGGCAAAGATTTATCTGATTACCAAACCCTTCCTTCACCTCTGACAAGACATCTTGTGAATGTGAGGAATGCCAGGCCTCCACCGTGGTTCGGATTCCACGTTACACTGTAGGTCCTTCATTTCATCTCACAATCACCCTACCATTACACATTAGCGTAAGTGCGTATACCCCGAGCGGGTAGTAAGACGCGGTGCTAATAATAATAATAATAATAATAATATCATATTGCTGTCTACAGAATCCTGAAGGATAGGTAGCCCTACTTGCTCCGTAGAAGTTAGTCAACTTTTATTACTCTCTAAGGACTAGTTTATACAGACTATCAATCACAGTTAAGTAAATATGTGTAGAAATAAGAACACTAATGGCAGCAAAAGGATCAGTTTTTAATTATAACGTTGATAGTTCCAATCGTGTTATAAAGGTAGTTATTGTTAATGTACTTAGCCTACATTTCAAATATATCCTGGACGTTTCCCCAAAAAGTTGTTTTAGAATATCTTATTGATCAGCTGACTGTTTGGTGGTTGTTCCTTGCTGTTGACGATTTTCTTTCGAAGAGTTTTATTGAACGAAGTCTCGGACTATCTCGTTGTTTGGCATGTTCACGTGATTAAGGATATGGATGCTGTATACGCGAATTGTATTTCTAAGGACCACGGACTATGGATAATGTACAGGTACCTATGGATACGTAATCTGTAGACGTGGCTTTAGACCATAGGCGTGGTTAGCTCTTAATTACTGGGGGTGGGGCCAGGGGGGTGGTTAGGGAAAATGAAAAAATAAAAATAAATTTACCAACTGAATTTCCATGACTAATACAATATAAATAACTATATAAGTCATTAAATAATATATATTAATCAGCTATGCATTGTTCCTCATTGTTTCTGTTGGTTTTATTTATTAAACAACATTGTTGCTTTATCTACTAAACAACACTTTATCTCATCTAAAACAACAAACATTAGATGAAACAAATAGCCGAAGCTATTGTTGATGCATTTTAGAGAGGATACTTACTACCTCATAGATATCATATTCTGAAAATTGAAAAATGACACCTGGACACGGGAATCGAACCCGGGACCTTCGGCTTAGTACGCCACTGCTCTTACCACTGAGCTATCCAGGATTCGTCCCGTGCCCATGGTCATTCTTCACTCATAGTTTAAGGCAGAGTCTGAGATAGACGTGGAAGTCGTCAGCTTATAAACATGTGATTATATAAGATCACAGCCATCAGACAACACAGCCATCAGCGACTCAGTAGTTGGCATTTTTGCGGCCAATTGACAATTATATATATAATTGTACAGGACAATTATATATATAATTGACAATTATATATATAATTGTACAGGACAATTATATATATAATTGTCAATTGGCCGCACTGAAAGATGCCTTTTCTTTGACTTCTTTATCTACTCTTCATACTCTCTTACACTCAACAATAAGTTTACTTAATTGCTGACCCTAACATTACAATGGCCATATCTACAGTACCCTCTTTGTTGGGTTCTTCTCACTCTATACCATTCCCCCTCCCCTCTTATTCCTTTACCTTCTAAATTTGCATTATTTCACAAACCACATACCCAACAAGTAGATAGAAAAGTAGGCCTAACTATTTCAGGCTTGGCTCGAAAATCCGAATAATCTCTCAGATCCCTAGATAATATATTTAGGTTATAAAAATGATACTTTTGAAATACATATTCATACATATTTATAATTATTTGAATATACTGTATATGCAACAGTTGATTGTAAACTATTAATGCTCAAGTAGATTTAATGTGGATTTTTTTTCGTCAAGATTGATTTTTCTCTCATTTGAAAACAAAAAAAAAAATGTCAAAATAAGTATCTTGTTTTTTAACTTAGTTGTTGAGATATTTTTCATTCCTGATAGCTAAAGTTTATTGTTCATAGTCATATCTAGTTTTTACATATCATTTACATTGTAGAGAAGCGATTCACTTTTAATGGAGGGAAAACATGGATTTTCAAAACTTTCCATTGAAATATACTTTAACAATAATAAAAAAATTATTATAAAAATATACTTTAAAACATAAATATCCTATAATTAATTGGACTAGACTCCACTTACAAAAATTAAAAACGTTAATAAAACCAGTATATTAATTAGCATATACTAAAATTTATAAAAAATAACTTTTTGAGAAGCTTATATATTAATGGTTCTGGAAAATGACTTGAATACATTCCATTATGTTTAATATAATGACATTATACTCACGGTACCAATAAGATTTATCTATAGAAGAATAAATTAGATGATTAATTATACACATGTACTAATCACCAACCATTGTTATTGTAATCAATTCTCAAAGGTTGTGGCAGGCAGTACATGCAGTGCAAATGGAAGAATCTCTAAAAATATTCAAGGTATTGACTGGCAAAACTAATGGGAAGAGATCAGTGGGAAGACCAGCTGGGTTGATATTAGAATTGACTTGAGAGATATATGGTGTAATGAGTTGGGCTGGGTAGAACTAGCTCAGGTATAGGGTGTAATGAGGTGGACTGGATAGAACTAGCTCAAGATAGGAATGTAAGTAACTAGCTTTAAGATAGGGATAGGTGGCCTATCTTTGTACTTTCGAGTTCTTAATTATATAGAGTAAGTAAGAAAATAGGAATAAACTAGCTTATTAAAATACTTTTTGATAATCCGAGTTATTAATTTGGGCTACTAAAATTTGTATGTCATATTTCTTGCTCATGCCATTAGTAATGTAGGTTTATTCTTAATATATACACATGCATCTAACCTGAATGGGTAGTAAGATGGGGTGCTAAAAAAATATTCTTGATATATTCTACAAAATGTAACCTTAATTTTTAGGAATAATTTCACTTTTTTTCTTTCTTTGTGACGAATGCTAGTTTTATTTGATAGCTGCTGTTATATGTAATGTTTTCAATTTAAGGTTTGTTATCGGTCAATATGTGCCTATGTATGGCGATGTCATCAGCCATGTCAACATCACAAGTGTCCATGTTCAAGAAGGTGGTACATACCAATGCTCTGCAGTTAATAGGGTTGGTGAAGCAAGCCACAGTGCTCAACTTAATGTATATGGTAAGCTACATATTGGTCAGACAGTGGCAGATCGTTGGTTGTTTCAAGGTGAAGACAGGCTTGACAGGACTATACTAGTTAACTGGTCCTCTCCATCACTAACATATTTGATCAACCACACACACAATAATTTAATGAATGAAGGTGTACACTAGTTTTAAAGTGAAAATTTCACATTAAATGGAAGGAATAAATTTACTAGTACACAGTCTTGTCAAACCTGGCTTCACATAGCAACAGCCTTTAGACGCCACTGAGTTTGGTTGATCTTATGACATTTAAAATTATAATATAATGATATAATGAATAAAAAAGATATTTTTTTCGATATTACTCCTTTCAGTCACCAAGTTTTGCTGTGAAACTGGATAATTTTCACCAATTGAGAAAGGAAAACATTTTTCTCCATTTTCTGAGGAAAATGGTTTGCCTATTGATAAACCTGGATAAAATATTTACTTAAATCTTACTTGATTTTTAAAAGAAGCACTTCCTTGGAGTTTCTATATCAATAACATTTAAAGAACATTAGTTATTAGTAGGTATGTTTTAGTAATAATCAGTGGACCACTTTGATGGGGGTTTTTTTTAATATCTTATGTGACATGAGTATTAATGTTCCTAAATTGTGATTTAGGTGCCCCTCATGTACGACCAATGGGAGAGGTGTCTGCTGTTGCAGGAGAAAATCTCAAAATCACATGTCCAGTGGCTGGATTCCCAATTGACGGTGTGAAGTGGTATAAAGGTAAGTAGAGTAATATATACTTTTCTAGGCCATTGCACTGAAATCTCTTAATAGCAGACACCCATCGGGTTCCAAAAAATGTTCACGATTAAAACATGTCTATTTTATTAAACATAATTTAAAAAATTAAAAGCAGACCGCCCGAATACAGATTAATTGATATTAACCTATATATTGTAGATAATAACTGCAACCATACAATTAATGCAGCGTGCAGTATTGTAGGCAAGATAGTTATGATTAGTTATTAAATATTATACTGTACATAGCTTATTGTACAGATTGCATCATATACAGAGCAATATGCAAAGAAAAATTAAATTTGCACTGCAGGCCTCCCGTATTATCTAATATGTGGGTATGTTGGAACAATACCTACTGATGGTTTGGAGGTGGTGGGCTTTATTACCTTGAAGACCTGTAGTCATTATTACACAGGCTGTTTTAGAAACTTTCACTAGATGGGGAGATGGGACTGCTCACACTTCACGTGAGTCAATGGCATTCCTGAAATTCCTACAGTATTATTCATTAGTGTATGGCATAAATGACTGTGAGAAATGGAGTAGCTAGTTTGGTCACTGTTTGTGTAGACTTTTAGCCGCTTTGTGGGATCTTGGATGTTGTCTACACGCTGTATCCGGCAATGAGATGATTTGATGATAGTTATTATAAAGATGAGGAGCCAGTGGAAATCTTAAACCTAATTTAAGCCTAATTATCCAAACCTTGGTGAGCATAGAAAAAATTTCCTTTTCAAGGGAAATGCCTATGGCTCTGCCAAGAATCAAACCTAGGGCCATTAGATCAATAGCTAGGGAGGGGTGCTCTAGACCAAGAAAACGGCTCTAGTAAAATACTTTAAATTTTGATCTGTTGCTTAGAGATTATTATGCATACATATGTGTCGTGAGCAATGTCCGTGTCCATTATTTAGAAAGTCCTTTATTGGGAAATCGTTTCATCGCAAGAGCCAATGTTATTTTGCCGGTGAAATTTAAGCTGTCTATTATAAATAAGGTTCTGCTATTCAGAAATGTCCATTAAGGGAGATTTCACTGTATTACTTATATTTCATCATTTATTGTAATAAGGGAACATAAAAAATATATAACTCTTATAGTTAAATGTTAAATCTCAAGATAAAAAAGTTTGATAATTCAAACACATTTCAGACAAGAGAAATTATAATTTTACTTCTGATAAGTTGTAGGTCATTCTTTTCTGATAATGACACTAAGTTTACTGATGAGAAAGTAAATAGTTATCAGATAAATGTTTACTCTAACCTCACTCTTGACAATCTTTCACACTTAGAATAGCTCTTGTGAGATGCTGGTAACTATAACTGGTAAGATTTAAGACAAAAATATATCAATAAGTACTGATTCTCAAATGTTTTTCAATGCTTCCCAATTATATTTCAGTGGTGGTTTTTACAGTACTTAACTCACTCTATATGTATTAGACGTCTTGAATGTATTGGTGGCCCCATAGTCTAAGGCATCAGTTTTGCTATAAACTGGATTTATGATGATGTGGAGGTCGAGGTTAGAATCTCGGACATATGGACAGGAAAATAGGGTATCTACATGTGACAACACAACACTTTTCCCACACTAGCTTTATGTTCATTGGTGAAATATTATAGTGTAAATAAAATAAATATAACTATGTACTAATAAAGAAATTATGGATTTAAATTTTATATCATGCAGAGTTGCATCCTAACCAAACCTTTCCAAACAAATGGAGTTTTAGATTATTCTTAATCTTAACTGTCATTGGCTTATGGCATTTAATTCTGTCAGTAAGATGTTTAGACCGTTGATACCATACCTTTCATTTCTGCCAAAGAATCAACAATAGATACTAAATCAGAATTTCTTATTCTCACTAGTAGACTAGTTAGTAGTAAAATATTTAAACTGAATTGGTGTTTGCTTAGTGTAAATAATATTTATCGTCCTATTTTAAAATATTTTGGGGGGTATTTTAACTAACTAAACTCTTGTTTTAGCAAATAGGTACTATATATTATTCACTGTCACAAATATGATTTTCATTAATAAAATACATAAACAAAAATAGTTAGTGAAACCAAATCTAAAATAAATAAATATGTGTCACAAAACTAAAATTACTATGCAGAAGAATAAACTAGCATCACAAATAAATAAACTACAAACAAAACTATACATAAGTGACAAAAAAAATATGATCCTGGTGGAAACATTTTTCCAATGTTAACCCTAAACAAATGAATGTTTTTTCTCTCGACCTACCTCCCTACAGCCCTCTAACTACACAACAAAAGCTAATTACATGTCTTGCTACTTGGGTTTTACCTGAATATGCCAATAGAAAGTGGGTCAACTCCAGTGGCGGCTCGTAGCTAAAATTAGTGGAGGCGCTGCTTCAGAAAATGTTTAGTCTTTGTTTTAAAATTGTGTAAAAGTAAAAAAACATGTATAAAAAGAAAATTTATTAAGGAACTTGATAAAATCTTAACCAAAAAAAACTAAGAGTTTTTTCTTACTTTAACTTAAATTGTTACAGCTCAAGCTTGATCTATTCATTTAAAAATGAAATCAATTCTTCTTGTTCTAATTTGCTCAAAAAGTTCAAAAAATTTACTCTTTGATCTCTGGATGACAATTGAGGAAATTTTTCTCCATTGAAAGTACTGCAAGCGTATTTAGTCTTTCTTTTAAATAAAAGAACCGAAAAAAAATGAATCAAATAGAATAGTTGGAAGCAGAATAATAATCTAATTTTACACTCTTCTACACTTTATCACATTCAAGAATATGGTACACGGTTTTTAAGCACAACACACGCTGAGTAAAAAAAAAAATCCTTCAACCATCACGCCAGAGCCGGCACTGCGAGAACAACAGTTCTCTCTCTACCTGGCAGTCCCACCTTCCTCCTCACCCCTTCTTATGTGCGCATGCACACATCAGTCAAACACCACATCGCTGGCACTGTGAAGCGCACAGTCCCATACAAAGAATTTTGTATCTTTTTCATAAACTGGGGGATGGTTACTGAAATACTGACATTAAGCTTAAGGAATATATATTGTACTACAAAAATAAAGAAAGAATTAAAGAAAAAAGGACTCAATATACTAAATTTTATCGATAATATCAAGTGGAAATAGGGGGTGCTGCAGTTCCGCAGTGCCTATACACGAGCCGCCACTGGTCAACTCCATTGTATGCGCACATCTCCACTTGCAACCCACAAATGTTTTACTGTTAACAGTACCAGTAGTGCACCCATGGGAGGCTTTAAAAGAAAATCAAATTGGTTGGGGTGTGGGGGGTGACCAGTTAAACATTGTGAACAAAGAAAATATTAAGTGCCACACATCTTTGTGTTGATCCTCCCTAGTAGTCCTAATTGATGTTCTTGCAGTTTAGGAAGTGGCCCAAGTCCTGAAGATTGCGGCAGATTCCAAATCTCCCAGTTTCACACGTGTTTCTATTGAGGAGTTGCAGAGTGGCTAGACATTTATCTATTATAAATAATCGGTGATTTTTGTGGCAGTAAGCCTATGTGACAGTTAAGTCAACATTAATTTAGGCCTATTTATTTATTATTTGGTTAGATTATTTTATTTATAACAGTAAATATATAAATGGTCCAGTTAACAAATACCAATAAAAAACCTTCCAAAAAAGATTCTAGGTGTATATGACAGTAAAAAAATAATTACTTCGTAAGCCTTAGTACGCTACTGAGCAGTACATAGCTAGCCCCAATAACCAAGCAAAAAGGTTGCTAAGTCTTACTTCCAAACAGCCAAACACACCACTAAGACCTGTCAAGGTTACAACGCTATCACCGAACAGATGTAACCAGCCCAGATATTGCTAAACTTAGCAAAGCTAGGAAAAAGGCATCCTTATTGAAATTATATGGACAGTATATTTTATTGGGTTTTATTTTGTATCACTAGAGAGATTTAGAAGAAGTTTATTCATAGTAAAAGAATGAAGTTTAATTAATAATCATGCAACCTGCTTTGATGCCCGAATGGTCTAAACTTTAAGGCATCACCCTCGCACTAGACTGCCGATGACGTGAATATCGAGGTTAGAATACCTATCAAATATACCGAGGGTGATTTTATTTTCCTAAATGGTTTTCCACTCTCCCTCTCCACACAAATGCAAGTATGTTTCTTCTAAATTCAACCTTCCCCAGTCCTAAAAAATTAGCAATATTAGTGCATAAGCATATAAACTGAATGGGTTGCTAGATATATAAAGCCTATATAATTTGAAGCTTAGCCCCAAAGCCTCAAATGGATGAGACAGCCCTGTTAAAATAAACTACCATATTTTGTTGAGTGGAAATGAATATATATTGTCTAATTACTTGGAAAAAAAAGTAATTTCCTCAACTAGCCTGTATGATTAGTTTATATGATTGTAATATTAATATTTATTTCAATAATTGTGTTTTAAGGTGATCGTGAGCTTCCTATAAACCGAAGACACTTGGTTTTCCCCAACAACACATTGGTGATTGAGAAGGTTCAATCTGGTGTTGATAATGGCGTGTACCGATGTGATGCTACCGATAAGCAGGCTAGAACTGCTAGCGGTACTGCCCACGTCAACGTCATGGGTATGCCACTCTTAATAATCTCACAACCAACAGAAACTGAGAGACATCGAAATACGTCATCTTTTGTTCAGCCCGCATCTTTAATTTATCCAATAATATGTGGCCTACTTTGGTGACCACATAGTCTTAAAGGGCTACTCTCTCAGTAAACAAGACTGCTGATGCCGAGGAGATCGAGGTTTGAATCTAAGTCTGGTGCATTGAGGGTGGTTTTTCCAAAATGATTTTTCACTCTCCCTCCCCTCAAATTTGGGTACACTTCCTATAAATATAACCTTCCTAAAGCCATTAGTCTAATTAGTACATAAGCATATAAGCCAAACAGGTAGTAAGATGCGGTGCTAAAAACAAATAATTTGTGGAATAGACATGCTTTTGGAGTAGGACAACTTAGATATATATTTTTTTACATCCATTACTGTTTCCAGCCTGTGGTCAATTTTTAATTCAAGTCATATATTTTCCAACACCAGCTTGTTAGACCTGTTGTAGCTTCATATGCCTTATAATCTAACTTAAGACTAGGACAGGCACAACATCCGGTCCCTCGGCCGTATATTCATCACTGTGAAAGGGTAGACCCACATTTCACCAATGATAAATTTTTTGACCATACTGAGAATTGAACCCGAGACCCTTAGATAAGTAGACAGACACGCTACTGAGTTAGGGCATGGGATTCAAAGACACTCTTACGAAGTTAAAGAATCATACATCTCCAGATATAGATTCATTTCCAGCAGAGTTAATAATGGGAGGTGCTGAAATGTTAGTAATAAAAATTCATAAACTGCTATGTTCCTTATGGAACCACCCGCCTCGGTGGCATAGTTGGCTTGAGCTCGACTGCTGAGTATGGGGAGATCGAGGTTCAAATCTCGGTTGGATGAACTGGGTGGGGGGGGGGGGGGGTTCCTNGGGGGGGGTGTTCCTAAATGGTTTTCCACTCTCCCTCCACGCAAATGCGGGTTCACTTCCTCTAACTCAACCTTCCCAATTCCTAATACACTAGCGTAATTAGTACTTAACGCGTATAACCCGAACGGGTACTAAGACGCGGTGCTAAAAAAACATATGAAACCATGAGGTATTACCACAAGAATCGAAGGAAGGTATAATACTACACATTTTCTATAAAGGGGGAAAAAACAGAGTGTAATAACTATAGAGGTAGGTATCTCACTACTACCAACATGCTATAAAATTATATATAAAATAATTTTAATTTGATTGACGTCAAATGCAGAGGAAATATTTTTGGATGATGGATGTGTATTTAGACAAAATAGATCAACAGATAAGATTTTTACTATTTGGTATATATTAGAAAAAAACGTGGGAATACATCATACCGGTACATCAATTACACATTGATTTTAAAAAGGTGCCTATGATTCAGTTTAAATAAACAAGTTATATGAAATCTTGGTTAAGTTCGGTATACCCAAAAAACTTGTCAAACTAATCGAGGTAAGGTTGACTGATACACAGGGCAGGGTATAGGTTGGATGTCACTTAACAGATACCAGTAGGCCTACTTTAAAATTACTGTATGTAATGAGTTTAAACAATGAGCTGTACTTTACCCAATACTTTATAATGTAGCCCTAGACTATGCTATTAGGGTAATGCAGGAGAGTAGGAAAGGGTCAACATTAAAGAGTACAAAGCAGCTATTAGGATACACAGATGATTTAGCTTTGTTGGGTAGTAGTAGGAAAGCTTAAGTAAGAAATACAGATATTTTACTAGAGGCTAGTAAGGAAATAGGTTTAGAAGAAATGCTTTAATGACCACAAATATTATCACACAGAAGGGCACCGATTGATGATGATAATTTAGAGATTACTGCTAACAACATATCATTTGAAAGGGTTAATGAGTTTAAATATTTAGGAACAATTTTTACTAGCAATAATGATAGGCCTATTAGATTGGAAATTAGGAGAAGAATACATTAGGGAAATACATGCTATTATTCGGTCAGTGAGCTGTTGACATCTCGCCTGCTTTCAAGGAACCGTAAAACTCAGAATATGCCAAACAATTTTACTGGTTGTTCTTTATGGGTATGAAACGCGAGCTCTTACCTTACAGTATCAAAATAAATTTAGGGTGTTCAAAATCAAAGTGCTTAGGGATATATTTGTTCCTAAAAGGGATGAGGATAGTGTGGAGTGAAGGAAGTTACATAATGATGAGTTACATATCCTGTACTAATCACAAAGCATTGTTAGGATATTTAAATCTTGTAGATATGCAGCGTAAATGGAATGAAACTAGAACAGTGTTCAGGGTATTGACTGGTAAACCCAATGGGAAGATACCATTGAGAAGACCTAGAAGAAGATGGGATGATAACATTAGAATGAACCTGAAGTAGATAGGGTATAATGAGGTGGACTGGATAAAAACAGTTCAAGATAGGGATAAGGTGTAATAAAGGGACTGTCTAGAACAAGCTAAAGATAAGGATAGAGTATAATGAGGGGGACTGGGTAGAACTATCTCAAGATAGGGATAGGGTGTAATGAGGTGGACTGGATAGAACAAGCTCAAGATAAGGATAGGGTTTAATGAGGTGGACTAGATGTAGCTAGCTCAAGATAGGGATGGGTGGCATATTTTTTTTAAGTGAGGCAATGAACTTTTGAGTTCCTAATGCCATAAAGTGAGTGTATATATATATATTATAAATGTGTGTATATATATATATATTTATATATATATTTTTTTATTTTTTTATAAATGTTATTTTACAATAACTAAGCTAATAATTGCAACCATACACATATTGTCTATATTTTGAGCAAAGGTACACGTGAAACCTTTTCTTTAATCATTATAATGTCAAGATAACTGTTTAAATGACACATTATTTTTATATTCATTAAAATTGTCATATACAAATCAAAAACTTTTCCAAAATATATTAATTGGAACCCTGAAAAACGAATAGCCTATGTTATTTTTTAAGTTTCTGGTGGGTCTCAACAATTTGGATTGTGTCATGTTTATATTATAGTCCTAGACTACTCTTGTCATTGGATAATGCTGGATTTATCTTGATAAGTAAATTTGACATAATAAGAGATACAAATTTCATAAGCTTCTTACATGATATGATTTATTTATTTTTGTTAATTTTATTTCTTTTGTTTTATTCTTCATTTTTTATATTTTTAATGTCATAAAAATCCACACATATCAAACACTAAATTAAATACATTACACTAAAAAATAAAAAGAATCAAGGTCTTAAAAAACTTATGAAACTAAAATTAAAAGTTTGTATATTCAAATGTCTTATAATGGCTGGAAATATCTAGTTATTAGAATACCTTAAAGAAAGTAATGGGAATATATGTATTCAGCCAATATTTAACAATCTGGGTACAATTACTTCTGGTGTTCCCCATAAATATATTAGTATTATTGATACCTAAATCTGGCTTATAGTTACAAATAATATCACGTAATGTCCAAGATGTAACCATCCGTCATGAAAGCTAATTGTTGACTCACCATTGGAGGCCTAGTTCAAAGGAGTGGAGGCTTGCTTGCCAGGGAGAGGAGTGGAGTTGACCTGTTCAGGCACTACACTTATATTTTACATAGTATATCTAGCATTCTAGGGTTAAATGTAGTAATAGAATACTTTAAGACATTTGAAAGTGTTTTTTATGGGTTTATTAAATAGGAAAATACATTAAGTATTGTAGCTTCATGTTGAAAGAATATGTTTTGATTTATATTTGATTAACAAGGGTACCTGGCGATCTAGGTGTAAGGTGTCAGACTTCTGTGTTAGGGATCCGGGGCTCAAATCCTGGTCCCTGCACAAATTTATCTGATTGCCAGACCCTTCCTTCACCTCTGACAAGACGTGTATTAATCACAACTTGTGAATGTGGGGAATGCCAGGTCTCCACCGTGGCTCGGAACCCATGTTAAACAGTATGTCTCCTCTGTTTTCCAACTCATCATACTCACGTATCATCCTATCATCTAGGGATTTTTGTTTCCTTAACAGTGTATCCACCTCAGAAAATAATTCCTCCACACTCCAAGAGAGCAGAGGTAAAATAAGGTTGAATGGCCAGGTCTAGAGCATTAGCCCCACTCCCATAGTTCATTAAAAAACCATCACATTAAACACCAAACATGTAAATAATAAACCTAGATAATAACTGTAACACTTAAATATCTTAATTCTGTAATTAAAATATATTTAGCAAAATATATTAAATTAATGAATTAGGTTACATTAAAAAAAAAATTATTTATAGGAAAATTTGGTAATTCACCTTTCTAATTTTAAATTGTATCAGGTACCTTTTAGGAGTTGTACCTTCATTTATAAATTCAGAATGTACTAGTACACTTTTTGAGGTTCAAGACAGAGATAATAATTTGTTTAAACAATGAGGATCATTGATAAAGAAATTCTAGCCTATATGTACAGTATGTACCCTCTGTCGAGATTGAAAGGTAGCAACTTATAATTCACTGAGCCCGCGAGGTATGATATACCTCCACACATGACTGCAGAATAGTTTGCCTAGCTACGCCCAACACCTAAGTTAGAGAAGGCCTTAAGTCGTTAAATTATGTCTTGACTGTTGGGAAGGAGTGATGGGAGAGGGGTTATGTCTTTTAGCAATGCCCGAATGGTTTGATTTACTAAATTAATTTTACTTTATTGTTCTGATAATGATAAAATCAATAATTAATACTTACATACTAAGTTAATTTATTATGTTTGCTCTCATTAACATACGGGCTGGTATTTTTTTTAGCTATTAAATGTTTAACCAAGTCAAACATTATTTGGGCAATGTTGCCAACATTTCTTGGTTTTACATGGTAACATAAAGCAAGTCTCCCCCTATCCAAAATCTTCATTATTGTTTATAGCCAATTATAAATTTATTAATGATAATCAATTTGTAAGAAGCTGAGTTTAAAAAAAAACTTCTGTGATTTAAAGGTTCCAATCCTAATTTAAAATATTTTATATTATTTCCAGGTGGACAAAAAATAAATATTGATAAAATCCCATCCATTGGACATATTTTAGTTATAAAAGTGAATTTATTTGTTTCTTCAAAGTTATTATGACTGTGTATAACTTTGTGGGAGCATAGTTCAATTCCATACTTTATTTAATCTTACCCTAGTGGCTATTATATAACTATTAGTAAAACGCTTTAATAATTAATACTTTGGTTGAGAAAAGGTGTGGTTTATTAAGATTTGCGTTGATTATTATCATTTTATAATAAATTTAAAGTATAATGTAAACTGTGATTATTTTTGTCAAATCTGTTTTTTACTAAATCAATTCTGGAAATCCAAACAATAAAACTGGCCATGTCGTTGGCAAGTAATAATACAATATCAGAGTGAGGAGGTTTAAATGATAATTGAAAAGCCAGGATAAATATTGATTTGTTTTACGAGCTTAAAACCACTTTACATAATATCTCTGCTTTTTTAAGGTTTGTAATATAAATATATTCAAGTAAAAATATATTGTAGTTCTGTACTATATTTAAGAATATCTGTCGATATACAAGGATACCTGGAATTTCACAACTTATTGCGGTGCATTTATTTCTGTTCATCGTGATATCTCCTAAGAAAGGATTTCGCATACATAAAGTCAGGGTTTGATTTTTTTTTAAAGATACGGCCGGATTTATTTATCTCTGGAACCATTTAACCAATTGCGGTGTGGTTGTTACTTTTGTACTGAATCAATATCCAGGAGGTTTGAGCATTATTTGTGTATAATTAGGTGTTTCGGTGGGAGTCCCGGTGAAGGGTCAGCCGAATGTTTGTATACATTTATGGAACAACACAATTACTATGGAGTAGTTTTAATTATTCTATAGAGTATTTATCCAGACCTTTTTTTAGAATAATAATTATAATTGCATGGTTTGGTGTGAGCCCCGGTGAAGTGCCAGCCAGATATTTGTATATATCTATGGAACCACTTAACTGA
>CABFVX010005654.1:0-28798 GCA_902151425.1 Timema shepardi | reverse complement strand
TATTTATCCAAGCAAGTTTTAGCATGATTTAATCATGTTTTGTGTTGTGAGTCTCGGTGAAGGACCGGCCGGATATTTGTCAACAACTGATTCCGTATTAATTCTATCCTGTAGGATATCAACCGTGGAAATTGTAGTATGATAGACTTAGGTTTTAGGGTTCGAGTTCCTGTTAAAGTTTCGGATGGATGTTGTGTATATTTTATCTAGAATATTTATAGCTACATAAGCGATTGCAGTGCCATTTTTTTTCAGCTACGCTTACGTATTTTCTATATCCAGGCAGGTTTCAACCTTAGTTTAATCAGGTGTTTTGCTGTGAGTCCCTGGAAATACTGACAGACCTAGCTATAATGGATTTTGTGGACCAGCC
Source organism: Timema shepardi (assembly GCA_902151425.1). Lineage (NCBI taxonomy): Eukaryota > Metazoa > Arthropoda > Insecta > Phasmatodea > Timematidae > Timema > Timema shepardi. The sequence continues at coordinate 28,425 of CABFVX010005654.1, read as the reverse complement.
GGAAGGTGAAATTACCTTCTTACGTGAAGGGGATAATAAGATCCAGAGTGAACTATAGGCTGATATTTATAAGTAATATAATCTTACTTAGTTCAACCATATTTACTACTAATTACTGGGGGATAGTGATTAAAAAGATACCTATTAAAGGTGATGTAACCGCATTTGCTTGGAGGGAATTGGGAAACAGTTTATGAAAACGTATCTCAATATTCCCGGCCAGGACTAGAAGCCTGTTTCATCCCTCACTGAAAATTGACCATATAAGATTTTTTTTTTCCACATGAATACCGAAGCAGTATAATATACATTATTTACCGTATTTTCTTGAATATTTATTTTACTATGTAATTTTGTTTAATATAAGATATTAAATATTTTATTTTGTGAGTGTTTTGAGCAGATATCACACTTTTCTATAATATATTATAAACTCGGGGCTTTCTTTTTCAAGTTCAATCAATAAGGTTTTTACCACACTGAGACTATAAACAACTCTCAGACCCACCCCTCAGTGGCGTAGTTATCTAACGCGCTAGTTTACTGCTTAGATCGACTGACCAGGATGTGGAGATCGAGTTTCTAATATCACTCGGGTGAACTCGGGTAGTTTTTCCTAAGTGGTTTTACACTCTTCCTCCGCGTAAATGCGGGTTCCCTTCCTCTAACTTCAACCTTTCCAATTCCTAACCCATTAGAGTAATTAGTACTTAGGCGTATTTCCAAAACGGGTAATAAGACGCAGTGCTAAATAAAAAAAAAAACAATCTCAAAAATTGCTTTAAACACTTTTTCCTTGTCCTATTGATTTAAGATTGACTATATTAGGGTTACCTAAGAAGCAGTGAAGTTTTCCTGGCACTCAAACATATTAATAAATAGTTATGTGTGTGCTGGCTGGCCGTGAATTTCTGCCATAGAGTAAAATAGTTAAATGGCGCTTGTCTAAAAGGAGGGTTGGAACACATTATTTACTTCATCAAGTCATGCACTAGCAAAATACTGACAGTTTCTAATGCAGTTAACATTCATACATCTTCTAAACATTTATGTTTTGCAGTAAGCCAGCAGTTATTACTCCTTCCAAGTTAGTTTCAAGAACAAATAAATGATGTATTTTGTAGGCTGCATTACTAATTATATGTTAAAATACCATACTCCTCAAATAATTATTGGTTACCTTATTATTATTATTGCTTTCTTAACTAAGAATATGTACTACAAGACCATGATTTACAGATTTATTTAACGTGAGGATGAAAATTAATGGTTTAGTTTATTACTAATTCTTCATAGCAACGTGTAGACCACATGTTTTAATGCAGTCATTATTAGAAATAAATTTAAAATATTCATAAACAACAAAAATACAACCTTTAAGGGAATAAAACATGTTGGTATACAATTGTTTTTGAAATATAATAATATATCTATATAAATTATGATAGGCTTAAAAAAATAAACACACATAATTTACACTCAAAGTCAAAACTCATTTTTTGGGTTCCATACCAAGAATAGAACTCTTATGAAAAACTCAAGCCATATATATTTTTTCGGTCCCACACAGATCTCAACATTTGAACGATTAGACATATCAAGCCAAAACTTGGGTTGCAGTTAAGTGATAGCGTGCCCACATGAAACGGGTTGGTAGCAGTTTTGAAAAAAGACGAATAATGGCATTTGTGAGTCATTAAAAAAAGTAGGTATACGTTTTATTATTATTAATATTATTCCCAAATTATGCAGGATATTTTTAAAAGCTTTTACCTCGAGGGTTTCAAATATATATACACATATAAAATGTTTTAATAAAATTGTATGCATATATTCTTACTTTCTTAAAACAAATAGTCTCATAAACGGAATTTTAAAATGTCGGGAAAACACTGAAAAAAAGAGTAATTTTTAAAAACAAATGTTTTATACTGTAAAAATGATTTTATTTATATGCAAATAATACTTTTCGAAATATTTATATATTACTCTCATTCTGTACTTTTACTCATGAATGCCGCCTGCCGAACACTTTCAATGGAGCAGAACCTCATCAACGAAAAGAGGATGGTGGGCCAAGGCATGAAATCCAAATAACCTGCAACAAGTGCACACATGAGCCTTAATAATGCATACATTAAAGATGCGCAAAGAATGAAAACTAGCCAAACAACAGAGATTATTAAGCCATATATATATTGCTGAAAGTTTGTTTTCTAATTATTTTGGTTCCTAGTTAAAGCTAAAGTTATATTTAGTATAAGTTAGTACACCATAAGTTTTCTAATTTTGTTCAATAAGTTATAACCGATTTCACTTAGAGAGACACGTAGCATCCTAAGGTTTCATTATATAAATTTATTTGAGGTATCTGACGTGCATTTTCTGAACCGAGTGATAAAATCAGCACACTACTTTATTACTATCTTAAATCTTGAAACGACTCAACATCCCCGACCATTAGCTTGTCAGGTTATAAGAAAAACAAATGTTTACTAAAAATAAAAGTTCCACGATGTCAGGAATCGAGACTAGTGTCCCTAAATCAGTATAAAAACATGCTATCGATTGAGCTAAGCTGTCGCACTATCTGTAGGTTTAATAAATATGTAACTCATGATCTTGTAGTATTCTTGGTTTAGAAAGCAATAATAATAATAATAATAATAATAATAATAATAATAATAATAATAAGGTAACCAATAATTATTTGAGGAGTATGAGATTTTAACATATAAGTAGTAATGCATCCTACAAAATACATCATTTATTTGTTCTTGAAATTAACTTGGAAGGAGTAATAACTGTTGGCTTACTGCAAAACATAAACGTTTAGAAGATGTATGAATGTTAACTGCATTAGAAACTGTCAGTATTTTGCTAGTGTATGACTTGATGAAGTGAATAATGTGTTCCAACTCTCCTTTTAGACAAGCGCCATTTAACTATCTTACTCTATACGCGGACATTCGCGGCCAGCCAGCACACACAGAACTAACTATTTATTAATATGTTTGAGTAACAGGAAAACTTCACTGTTTCTTAGGTAACCTTCATATAGTCAATCTTAAATCAATAGATAGGACAAGGAAAGAGTGTTTAAAGTAATTTTTTATGGTAGGTTTTTAGTTTTTGTTTTTTAGCACCGCGTCTTACTACCCATTTTGGTAATACGCCTAAGTACTAATTACTCTAATGGGTTAGGAATTGGAAAGATTGAAGTTAGAGGAAGGGAACCCGCATTTGCGGGGAGGGAGTGTGTAAAACCACTTAGGAAAAACTACCCGAGTTCATCGGAGCGATATTAGAAACTAGATCTCCACATCCTTGTCAGTGGAGCTGAGCAGTAAGTTAGCGCGTTAGATAACTACGCCACCTGGGCGGGTCTGAGAGTAGTTTATAAACTAATTGTGGTAAAAATATTATTGATTTGAACTTAAAAAAGAAAGCCCCGAGTTAATGATAGATTATAGAACAGTGTGATATCTGCTCGAAACACTCACAAAATAAAATATTTTATATTTTATATTAAAGAAAATTACAAAGTAAAATAAATATCCTAGGAAATACGGTAAATAATGTATATTATACTGCTTTTGTATTCATGCGGACAAAAAAAATATTATTATATGGTCCATTTTCAGTGATGGGTGAAACCGGGTTCTAGTCCTGACCGGGAATATTGAGACACGTTTTCTTAAATGGTTTCCCAACTTCCCTCCAAGCAAATATGGCTTACATCACCTTTAATTTTTATCTTTTAGATCACTATCTCCCAGTAATTAGTAGTAAATATGGTTTAAATAGGTAATATTATGTTACGAATAAATATTCTCCTATAGATCACCCACGATTATATTATCCCCCTCACGAAAGAACGGAATTTCACCTTCCAGCTGATCCACAAAATCCATTATAGCTAGGTCTGTCAGTATTTCCAGGGACTCACAGCAAAACACCTGATTAAACTAAGGTTAAAATTTAAAACCTGCCTGAATATAAAAACTACGTAAGCGTAGTTGGAAAAAAGTTACACTGCAATCGCTTATGTGGATATAAATATCCTAGATAAAATATACACAAAACCCATCTGAAACTTTAACAGGGACTCAAACCCCAAAACCTAAGTTTCTCATACTACAATTTCCCCCGTTGATATCCTAAAGGATAGAATTAATACGGAATCAGTTGTTGACAAATATCCGGCCGGTCCTTCAACGAGACTCACAACACAAAAGATTAAATCATGCTAAAACTTGCTTGGATAAATATTCTACATAAAAAAACTACATTTAAATCGGTTAAGTGGTTCCATAGATATATACAAATATCCGGCTGGCACTTCACCGGGGCTCACACCAAACCATGCGATTATAATTATTATTCTAAAAAATGCCTGGATAAATACACTAAAGAATAATAAAAACTACCCCACAGTAATTATGTTGTTCCATAAATATATGCAGACATTCGGCTGACCCTTCACCGGGACTCCCACCGAAACACCTGATTATACACAAATAATGCTCAAACCTACTGGATATTGATCCACTACAAAAGTAACAACCACACCGCAATTGGTTAAATGGTTCCAGAGATAAATAAATCCGGCCGTATCTTTAAAAGAAAATCAAACCCTGACTGTATGTATGCGAAATCATCTCTTAGGAGACATCACGATGAATAGAAATAAATGCACTGCAATAAGTTGTGAAATTCCAGGTATCCTTGGCTATAGACAGATATTCTTAAATATAGTACAGAACTACAATATATTTTTACTTGAATATATTTATATTCCAAACCTCAAAAAAGCAGAGATATTATGTAAAGTGGTTTTAAGCCCGTAAAACAAATCAATATTTATCATTGGTTTTCAATTATCATTTAAACATCCTCACTCTGATATTGTATTATTACATGCCAACAACATGGTCAGTTTTATTGTTTGGATTTCCAGAATTGATTTAGTAAAAAACAGATTTGACAAAAATAATCACAGTTTACATTATACTTTAAATTTATTATATAATGATAATAATCAACGCAAATCTTAATAAACCACACCTTTTCTCAACCGATGTATTTATTATTAAAGCGTTTTACTAATAGTTATATTATAGCCGCTATGGTAACATTAAATATATTATGGAATTGAACTATGCTCCCACAAAGTTATACACAGTCATAATAACTTTGAAGAAACAAATAAATTCACTTTTATAACTAAAATATGTCCAATGGATGAGATTTTATCAATATATATATATTTTTGCCCACCCGGAAATAATATAAAATTTTTTAAAATATGATTGGGACCCTTAGATTACAGAAGTTTTTTTAAAACTCAGCTTCTTACAAATAAAGTAAAAATCTTTTAGAGTTAATCTGTTATTTATGTTACAGGTGTGGAATATAATAATTAATCATTAATAAATGTATAATTGGCTATAAACAATAATGAAGATTCTGGAAAGGGGGAGACTTGATTTATGTTTCCATGGTGAACCAATCAATGTGGGCAACAGTGCCCAGATAACGTTTGACGTGGTTAAACTTTTAATAGCTAAAAAAAATACCAGCCTGTGCTCTAATGAGAGCAAACATAATTAATTTACTTAGTATTAAAGTATTAATTATTGATTTTATCATTATCAGAACAATAAAGTATAATTAATTTAGTAAATCAAACCTTTTGGGCAGCGCTAAAAGACATAACCCCTCCTCCTTTACTCCTTCCCAACAGCCAAGAAATAATTTAATGACTTAAGGCCTTCTCTAACTTAGTTGTTGGGCGTAGCTAGGCAAACTATTCTGCAGTCATGTGTGGAGGAATATCATACCTCGCGTGCTCAGTGAATTATAAGTTGCTACCTTTCAATCTTGACGGTGTGTACATAGTATCATAAAATATATGTATACTATTAAAAATAAAAGTCTGAAAGTTGTAAATCAATCATGTATAGTAATTTGTATTTAAAATTAAATATGTCTGTTTAAATGATTAGGTCTTAAACTGTATTTTCCATAACAGATGTGCTCTACTAATAAGTGATCTGTGTGTACAGGGCCGCCCTTAGCAAGCATTGAACCATGGACAAACTTTGTTTCTGGGACCCTCAGCTATCTACCTCATATACCCCCCCACCGCCCCACCCGAAAAAAGCCTTAAAAAATCTAATTTTATTTTAGTGTTGGCCCTTATATACCCATTTTCAGCTGTATAAAATTATCATGGAAATACCCTAAAAGCTTAATACATTGCAATAATTAATGCTAAAATCAGTGTTACTATATATTGGTTGATTTCTCCCCAACCCTTTATTTTCTTCCCTAGTGAAAGTGATCTGTGTAAAGGTACAAAGAACAACTTTGCCGTGTTTGAATTAAATTGGTTAATGTGTTCATAATTGATCCTGAGACATATCTACCAAAGACAGACAAAGAAATGCAAATCATTGGAGTTAAAAAGGAAAACTAGCTTCACTCGATTAATAAACCAAACCAACCACATTCTTATGTTTTAGTTTGATTTTACACTCCGAGAATATTTGTATATCACCTATACAGGGAGATTACTAAACGAGTGCACAAGCAAAAACTTATCACCCCAACTTGTTTTTTCCCCCTTGAACTTAATCAACTGTAGGACCCCCAAAACCAAGGATCCCTGTGCAGACGCATTGTCAGCACACCCCTAAGGACGGCCCTGCCTGAGTATGTAAATGAATTCTTTATTTTAATTTAAAATAACGACAATATATTTTTTTAATTTTGGTCACTAATGATTATGGAATGATGGCGATATATATGGGAAAAGAGTATAAACTAGATTAGTATCCCTTGGGGGGCTGAGTAGTAAGTATGGAAGCCATGGTAACCTGCAACATTTTGCTGAAATTCACACATTTTATAAATATATAAGACACAAATATCAAGAACAGTCATAAGATTGAAAGCTGTCACTGTACAATGGAGAGTTAATGTGGCATTTGTTTAATTATTTCAAGTTTGATTGTGTTCCAGTACCCCCAAAGATAACTCCTTTCAACTTTCGGTCAGATCTCCACCTCGGAGAACGTGTAGGTGTACAATGTGTGGTGAGCAAAGGGGATCCCCCACTTGATGTCTATTGGTTGAAAGATGGGCACAAGCTTGGAGTCCACGATGGTCAAGTGGAAGGGGAGGGAATTGTCCTGAGGACGTTGGACCAATTCACCAGTGTCCTCAGCATAGGTGCATTGGCACTGACACACGGAGGCAACTACACTTGCCAGGCTCGCAACAACGCTGCATTAGCCACGCACACTGCCCCTCTCTCCGTCAATGGTATGGCGATGGCCACTCATCACAACAATGCTCCAAAATTTGTGACACAGGAGATGACTCATTTCAAGTGAACGTTAAAACCCAATTTTTATTTGAGATTTTCAACAGGTCTGTTCTATATAGTGTCTAGATTTTTTTAAACCAAAATAAACCAAACTATAATGATACCATCATAAGCACAACCCAGTTACCCTGACAGATATCACATTTTAACAGACTACACTATGGCCCTATCTTACGAGCTGTGCTATAGTAGAACAATGAAAAGTAAGCTTTCAGTCTTAACGAAAGATACATTCAATGCAATTCGTTTTGAAACAATTATATTATACTACTATAAAGCCACATGGCTGACTCACTCACTGACATTAATGTTTACCCACTTCCAGATTAGCTAGAAACTTGAAATTTGACAGACTTATAGCTTCTAGTCTGTAACCAATGGAGAAATTCCAAAAAGTTAAATTGATTAATTTTCAACCCCCGAAAAAAAATTAAAATGGCGGAGCATCTTTAAAGTCGGTGTGGACCTTTCTTTGGAGATCTCTTGTGTTTAATGGTAAGACCTATCAAAAAACAGTTCTGTAATTGCATTAGTTTACATCCACTTGCAAAGAAAACTCACTGGGGGTTCGGGGGTGTAGCCCCCAATGAGCAAAGCGAGTACTATATATAAAACAATTGGAAAATATAGTTATCCACCAAACTAAACATTCATTGGCAAGATAATGCATCTGCATTGAAATTTTTTCTGTTTTGGAAAAATACAAAGTTTATAATTTGATCAGCGAAATAAATTTGATCAACAAATATTTAGCCTTATACATTTAACTTATTGCATAAAAAATTAATAAATAAACATTTGAGGACTAAGTAGTTAATTGAAAATAACAGATATATTTTATATGTCATGCATCACATCTTACAATGTTGTGTCTGGGCTATTCATATATTTATAATATTGTTAGAAGAATGGGGAAGGTTTAATTTAGAGGAATTATAACTTCATTTTCACAGAGAGCTAGAGTGGGAAACCTTCTAAAAACACATCCTCAGTATACGTTAAAGAGATTCAAGCACTCACACCATGTCACCAGTAAACCGTAACATCTATGCTTATCTAATGGGCGATACTTGGTATTTAGAATTAATTGGACACTATTAATAAAACAAGTTTAGACAATAGTTATATGAGCGATGAATAATTTATTAATTACTATAAATACACAAATTAAATATTGTAGCATAGAAGAGATAGTACTATTTACCTTATACAAATAATAACTAATCATAAACTAATGATGCTAAATCGAAGAAAGATATTACATAGCTTAGTAAAAAAGATGGATTTTTATGAAATAAGTTTTTACAAATAAAATCATATTATGAATAAAAACTGCATATTTTGCGAGAGTTAAATATATTGATAGCTGTATTTTTTCGATAAATTTGACATACTGGTCTCACAGTTTGAAAAATCTAGACATAGTGTAAACAAAAAAGTTACATTAATATCGGGAGCTTCCTTGATGTAGTATTTCCTCTGATTGGGTATCTCCTGTGTCTCAAATCCCGAGGAGCGTATTTAGTAGAACTGTGTTGTAGTTTTAGTGTGTGCGTGGGGATATGTTTCAGTGCCTCCAGCAATCACCCCTTTCTCGTTTGGCGAGCTGTCAGCTGGCGAACGAGTGAGGGTGACCTGCAGTGTGAAGCGAGGTGATGGGCCAATCGCCATCTCTTGGCTCAAGGATGCGAGCCCTCTCATGTCCCAAGGCCCAAGCCTCAGCCTGCATGATGAACTAGACCTCACCATACAACACCTGGAGGAGTATTCTAGTGTCCTGGCGATCCGTAGCGTTAGCTCTAGGCATAGCGGCAACTACACGTGCGTGGCGAGTAACCCTACGAGGACAACCATGTTCACTGCCCAGCTTCTGGTCACTGGTAAACTGCACATCTTGGGGGTGGTCATGGCGGGCATGTGTCCAAACACGGATCTGCACTTGTTTATTCTCATACCTCTTTAAGTTAGGATAATATTTATACTCCTCACTTATAGATTTAAACAAAGTTTTGGATCAATATATTTAATTAAATAAATTAGTTTTAACCAAATTATAATATTATCATTTTTTATTCATGCTATAGATACTTGATCAGACAATTGTTGTCAAAACAATTTTTTTAATAACAAATAACTGATAAATTGAGGGATAATAGGCAAATTGATTTATACTTTACATAACATATTTGCAAATTAAAGTATAATGGATAATTTTTTCCCCCTTATTTTAGATATGAATTAAAACAAAGAGGAATGCTAAGTTAACGAATGTTTGTTGTGTTTTGCACAAACACATTAGAGCATTGAATTTTTAAACTTTTCTGTTGAACATGTTTTGACAAATATTTAATAATACATATTATTTGAGGATAAATCATTTTCTAAATTATTTTTCATTATAGGACTACATAGAGAACTGTTAAGAACATGTGTCAAGAATTTAGTAATCAAATATTATTTTTAGGGATTGTTGTGTGAGTAAAAATTGATTGGCTCTTTGAAAACGGATTGTAAAGCTAATTTATTGAATTATTGAAGACGGAATGGAAAATAAATTATTCTTATCAAATTGGCTATGCCTGTGTTGAATAACAAGTTAGTTTTACCAGTACTAAGTAAGCTTATTTTGTATAGGGTCTATGTATTTGGAAGAAGGTACAGAAAAGGTGGATAGAAAACATGTAAAAGAGAACAAACACAATATGGCCCTTACAATAAAAAGCAGAACACTTCACACTTTATATTGCTTCCATTGGACAAAAAGGTAATGGCTACCTCTCAACCCTTTTGGTGCCACGCCTATACCAGAATTCACACGTGAAGAGAGCCAGGGGCCTGTTAGGTTTTGTGTGCGAAGATTGCCACAGCTATTTCCGCATTTTTGTAAGAGTTTGCAAGAAAATTCGCCAAACTTTTATTTATAAAGTGATTATTTTAAACTTTCTATCATTTTAATCCTCATGTTCTGTTCCTTGATAAAAATAAATTAATACATTTTAATTAAAATTATTTGAATCCTAAATTTTAAATTTAACTTTAAATTTTTGTCAAAACTAAGGCTAATCAACATATTTAAAAAAATTATATATATATATATATATATATTTCACTACTCTTTGGTTGTAGTTCATTTAGTCTTATACAATAAATTAAAGTTTTGAATATATATGACTATAAATAGGAATTACAGGAATTTTTATTTGATATCCTACGTTAGATATTTTTGGGCTGTTATTGCTTACCTTACAACAAGATTTATTACCTATATTGCTTACCTCATGAATAAGTATTGAAGCCTACATATAATGACTGCGTTTTCAAAAAACGTTTTATTATGAAAAATTTCAAATATTTTTTTACATATTATAAAGATTTATAAAGTTATTACACCTATTTATTTACATTGGTAAATAAATATTTTCATTCACATTACCTAACCAAAGAATGTAAGTAGTATATTTTTCTAAACTCACAACAATGTAACTCGTACATTTGAAAACTGTTTACAAAACTATTTACATCAGTATGAATGTGAGCCACACTTAAGTTTTTCCATGCAACTCGTATGTAAACCAGCGTTGCATTTAGCACCTTGAGTATGTGATCCAATAACAACTATTTACGTTCGATTTTTGTTGCCAACCTTATATAAAATAATAGAGGGAAATGTTCTTTTTCCAGTGATATATAACACTACTAAACTAGCTATCAGTTAAAGCAAGACCTAGCGAAAATTTAGAGAGCCAAACTTATCGGCTCTGGAACTTTTAACGGTAGTAGGTGGAGCTAATCAGATAGGCTCGTGGCACTAAAAGGGTTAAAGAAAATCGATCATTACCACCCAATCCCCCAACCTCGGTTTAATTCTATCAGAACTCATCAGGAGGGAGTTTGAATTGTGCAACACAACTTCCAAAATGAGAAAACCATAAAACACAAAAGGGAGAAGATTAAAATTGGTAAAGAAATATAGGACTTAGATGTTCCTTTTTAAGTGATCTATCCTTCACTTAGACACTTAGAAAAAAACATATAAGTTTCCTACCATGATTTACCACTTTCCATTCTTTCCCTTTCGTGTTTTTTTTTCTTTCTTTTCTCTTTTAGTAAGTTGTATTGCGTGTTTCACACTCTTTCCTGATGAGTTCTGATAGAATGGAAACTAGGCCAGGCTCTTTGTACAGTGGCAGCAATATAAAGTGTGAACAGTGGTCTGTTTTTAATTGTAAGGGCCATATTGTGTTTATTCCCGTTTAGACGTTTTCTATCCACCTTTTCTGTATCTTCTTCCAAATGGATATACAAAGTACCTCAAAAAGCAAAATAAGGTTTTCCTTAAATGGATAAGTAGGCTTATTAAAATGTTTAAATACATTTTTCATTCAACCTAGTTTTCTTTAATAAAGCTAGGAATGTTTTGTTTAAGTAAAGGTGAATAAAAGAGAATAAATTACGATCTTAGTTATAAATTTTTGTTAAAAAGTAAAATAAAATTTTTCATATTTGTAAAGGAATAATAATTAATTGGGTAATACATATCTCAGAATATTGAAACAATCATTATCCACTTTTTTTTTGTAACATGAAAACTTAGAAACAACTTATGAATAGACAATCTGTGCTAAGATAAAAAAGTATCTCGTATTTCAACATAAACAGTTTAAGGACCGTGAAACCTGCAGTTAATATTTACATATGTTGAGATATTTACATATGATGATATAATTTATAAGATAATTCCTATGAATATATTTTTATATATAGTGCATTAAAAACTCATCTTAATGTTGTGGCACAATAAATGTTGGTTTTTCTTTCAAAGAGTTTGTGTCACATGAAAATGTAATTACTAATATGTTTAGTTGTAGTATGGTAGGTTCGTGTTTGTGCCGCTGACGTTAATGGCCACACTCATTGTGAACCCGATTCCATCAACCTCTCCTTTGAACCTTTGAGAACAATTCAGTAGTGACAAGTTTTTGTTATACTTATTAATTCTTTTTGAATGTAGGCTATATATCGATTAAATCTTATTCATTATTGAATAGGCTTAAAAATGTAACAAAAACTAATTGCTATAATTATAAAATCATAATTTGTTTTAATGTTAACAAAATTATTACATTATGAAATTTAATTTCAAGAAATTGGATATAGTTTTTATGACAGTAATTTTATTTACAATAATTAATAGTTTATATGGATTTAAGCTTAAATAATATTTTTGTATTGATATTATTTAAAAGTAGTATATTCAAATAGAAAAAATTAATGTAAAATAAAATTTACTCAATTATGTAGTTAGTAATAATCAAGATCAGATGTGTCTGAAAGTTTTGACATATGTCAAAGTATTGTGTTTGGCACTCAACCCCTGTACGAGTTTTTATAAAGCGAACAAAATAGATACTACTTCATCCAAATAAAATTATTATGACTTAATTTAATTGACTCAATACAATATAATATACTACACTTAAATGAATCTATGAGTTAAATAAAAATGTATTCGACATAGAAAAAAAAATCAACCCTAGAATCAGTGGCGGCTCGTAGCTAAAATTAGTGGGGGTGCTGTTCCAGAAAATGTTTAGCCTTTGTTTTAAAATTGTGTAAAAAGGAAAAAAAATGTATAAAAAGAAAATTTATTCGGGAATTCGATAAAATTTTAATAAAAAGAAACTGAGAGTTTTTTCTTACTTTAACTTAAATTGTTACAGTTCAAGCTTGATCTATTCATTTAAAAATGAAATCCATTCTTCTTGTTATAATTTGCGCAAAAAGTTCAATAATTTTCTCCTTGTTCTCTGGATGAAAATTGAGAAAAATTTTCTCCATGGAAAGTACTGCAAGCGTATTTAGTCTTTTTGTTAAATAAAAGAACCGAAAAATAAATTAATCAAATAGAATAGCTGGAAGCAGAATAATAATCTAACTCTACACTCTTCTACACTTTATCACATTCAAGAATATGGTACTCGTTTTTTAAGCACAACACACGTTGAGTAAAACAAAACTTCCTTCCACCATCACGCCAGAGCCGGCACTGCGAGAGCAACAGTGCTATCTCTACCTGGCAGTCCCGCCTTCCTCACCACCCCCCTCCTATGTGCGCATGCACACAACAGTCAAACACCAAATCACTGGCACTGTGAAGTGCACAGTTCCATACAAATATATTTGTTATCTTTTTCATAAACTGGGGGATGGCTACTGAAGTACTGACATTAAGCTTAAGGAATATATATTGTACTACAAAAATAAAGAAAGTATTAAAGAAAAAAAAGACTCAATATATTAAATGTTATCGATAATATCAAGTGGCAATAGGGGGTTCTGCAGTTCCGCAGTGCCTATACACGAGCCGCCACTGCCTATAATATATATAAATTATTATCTTGCTAAATTTAATTCATATTCAATGCAAGTGTTCTGAACAGGTATACATTAACAGATTATGAATTACTAAGAGAAAATGTAAAATCACTTTCGTAGAAACTTATCCCAACTACGCTGGCAGGGATTAAAATTTTTGCTTTGGGCTCTGAATCTTAAGTCTAACTTAGTTTAAACTGTTTTAATACCTACATTTAACACAATAAGTATTTATGACTTTACAAACGAAGCTGATTGAAACCCAATAATATTAAGACAGAATTTTGAATAGGTACTTAAGCTGATCCATGACTCCTAGTAGCTGAACTTGCTATTGGTTTTAATAGGTCTACACAAAATCAAAGCTACATTAAATACATATTAATTTTCTATACTAAAAAATTGTGGTTTGTAGATATATCTTGGTACACCAAAAATAAGCGAAAGTTTATGGTTTTGGCCATATTTTGAATAATATAAATCATTAACTAATAATTTACGATATTAATAGATACCCATTTGATATCTTTGTGATGTGTATTTCAATAATTTGATTATTATCTTTGTACTTAATAACTAGCCTAGTAAGTAAAGCATTTAATGACTACGTATTTATTCCTGCATGAAGATGCTTTGAGCGATGATTGTATAAAATCAATATATTTCTGAATGATCAGCCCACCCATTAGAATCAAATATAATTATTTTACGAACAATCATAAGCTAGCCTCTGCATGACAACAGCTTCTTAAGCGGTGTTAAGAATTGTTGAATGAATATTATAAAACCAGTATGTCATAAAAATTATGATTAATCTAAAAATGATGCAATGATTAGAGGATGTGTGCTTTATTTTTAATCAGATCATGACCATATGTTAGAAAACATTTTTAAAAGTTAGTGCATTAGACCTTATTATTGGTATGTATTTATTGAATGTATTCGTAGTGATAGGGTGGATATTTAATGATTGAGCATTTTAATGCAATGGCTTTGGAAGCTCTTTAATAAATAGATTTATTTTTAAAATTATAACCATTCTCAATAAACATATTCAAATAATCATTTATTAGCTTTGGCATGGCAACTGCTTGAACATCGCTTTGATAAATTTATTGCTTTACAAACTACATAAAAAGGCATGTGATGCTTTTGGTTTATGAAAGTTGAAAACCACAAGTATTTTATTAATTATAGCTATGAAATTGTGGCTTTTTTCTTCTTTTTGGCTAGTTGGCAAAAAAAATTCCTATAAATATGTAATAAATGATATTCAACATGTTTATTCAATACAAAATATCTTTTGTTGTCATAGTAATTTCTAATTACCTACTTAAGTGATTATTATACTTACTTTATTTTCTTGTTTTAAAATTAACATATCAAAAAAATATCACAATTAAACCATTATTTAAAACATCATATATGTTCCTAGCTGTATCTAGATATATCCGGCATAGAGAATCTTAATGATAATGAGAAAATTAAACTTAACATAATTTCTGATGTAATATTTATATGTTTTGGCCATAAAAGTGTGCAAGTGTATAAGAATTTGTAAGCACCTCCTTTGAAACAACTTTTTTTTTTAATTGTACAGTAAATGCTGTCATCAATCAGAGGCAAGTGTCATAAGAATTTTTGATATGAGCATTTGTTTGGCCAGATAGATGCAGGATGGATGCATGTCCACTCACATTTTACTCATTGGTCAACATGGCTTTGGTACAATCATGGTTCACTTGTTTATTTTACTTTTTCAGCTCCGAGTCTTAGGATCTGTCTAGAATGTACCCATTTAATTTCACTAGTAAATTAGGGATTAGGAAAACAAGATTTAAAGGAAATTCACCCGCATTTGCATTGGGAAAAAGGGTGAAACCACTTAAGGAAAAACACTCTTAAGTACAACCAGCTGGATTTGAACACTGTCACTGTCAAAATAGATTAGAGGAGTCTGTATGTCTACCAGTGCATTCTGCTCAGCTCATAGTCCTGTGGTAGTTTGATAAAATTGAATTATTTTCAGGCATTTCTTCGTATAAACACTCTAAAACTATACAGGTTGTTTATAGCTATTATTGTATATTTTACCCTCAGACTAACTTCTCGGCTGACACAATGACTCAAATAAAGTAGCTCAAACCCTTTTCAGCTGTTGTGTTAATGCTGTTTAAAATAGCTGCTTCTCAGTCAAAATAGTTACTTGTTCTACTCGTAGTTGAAGATAGTATTTTTGTGTGTCGAGTTGCAAGTTTTAGATGAAAATCTTCAAACTTGAAATTGTATTTTTCATCATAATACATATTTATGGATGCAATATAAATCATTTAATTATAAAATCATTAAGTTTGATTCCATCACTTACCGTATGGCTATAAATTATTTGATTAAAATTAAAATTTATCATATCGCTTCAGACAACATAATCATATAATTAAGGGCTCTGTATTTACCATTGGCAGAATTTTGCAACATTTACAGCTTGTGTTGGTCAGCCACCACCTTTGGCTTTTTGGGGGAATGGGGCGTAGTGGTGGAAAAAACCTGACTACATCACTAGCTATGGTGTTATTCCATCAAATAATATAAATGTCAATTACATACATACCTGATCATATTAAGTATTTTTGAGTAAATTTTTTAATATTTTGCTTTCTTTCCATTTATCGCCATGAGCGTGATAAAAGAGCTTGTGGCTGTTAGCTTGTCACTGCTGGAAAAGTCCTCTTTGAGACACTCTTGTAATCCTTGTACAATCCTTTGTAACCATCTGCATGATCATCATTCCATCTATCCTCACCAGTGTCATGCTGCTTTCGCGGTCCAGGAATGAGCTAGCTGTATACTTGACTATCACCGCCTTGGATGACTTGCGGTTGACAAAATATAAAGCCTTCTACTTCTTCAGCAATGCCAGGTAACCTAATGCTTAAAAGCATGCCCAATTATTTTTCTTAATCATAAGTTCTTGACTGGAATGAATGTGATTTATTTCTCATTATACTGCTTACTGTGAAATTTTGATATGTTATTGTTTATTTCTATTATTTTTTGTAACTGTGGTTTTATCTTGCAGCTAACCGGACTATCAACTTTTCAGTTGTTCAAAACCCTCCCGAAACGAGGCCATCAACAACTTTCTCTTGCCGTTTTCCTGCACAGAAAATATTTTTTCCTTGCGTGCTTTGTGTCTATTTATCCCAAACTTTCAAATATTTCATACAAAATAAAATATATGTGTCAATGTTATCTGTAGCAGTCTATCTGCTCTTGTTCATTTAACCTAATAAGTAATTTGTTTATCTACAACTAATTAATTTCTTAGTTGTCAAAATAGTAAGTTTAATATATACGTAGTAACTAAATAGTACATGGTTTAAATAAACTATGTTAATTCTATTTTTATTTATATTTGAAACATTAAGTTTATTGATAGTAAAATTACTACAACTAAATTTAAATACATCTGTGTCCCAAATATTTTGGTTTTAATCAACTAGTAAACTACGAAGCTGTGAAATGACATAATACATCCATAAAAATTAATGCTATTACTGTAATAAATGCTAATTGAGAATTAAATTTTAAGCTATTCACTAGATATCAAATAAACCTATATGTGAAATAAGTAGAGAATAGTTTTAAAAATATTAATGTGCAGATAACTTATTTACGGTTGTTTTGGGTGCGTACCAATACTTACCTATATTTTAAGTTTGAGGCAAATTGTTTGATAGAAAGTTTAATCTAATATTTGATGGTTAATATAAAGGAAATATAGAATTAAGCACATGGGAATTTATGTAAAGAATTAGTCAAGTATTTTCACTTCATGTGTTTTACATAGGCTGAGGTTTTAATTTGTTTTATACTCATTTAATAGTTAGCCTTATAAAATTCAATAACCTAAAAATCAGTGTTAACATAAAGTCTTATGCAAAGTAAAGTTGGGGCGTGGGGGCTCCCATAAGCAAATACTATAAGTATGTTTCATTCGTGAAGCAGTATACAACATAATTATAAGATTCATTTAAATGCTTCTAGCTTTAGAAGGCACATTTGTGTAATATATTTTTCTCATTAAATTATTATTATTGATCATTTTGAAAAAGAGTTGATCAATTAAATAAAGATGCTGCTTGAGCTTATAGAGCTACTATTCATAACTGAAGATATGCAGAATGTTGGTGCATGGCTACTTGGCATGTTGCACTGCACATCTGTGGCTTTACAACTTGCAATTTTGCCAAAAGTAGAAAAATATATCTGCAATAATAATAAATAATCGGTTATGGTTACACTGAACCATATATTTTAAAATAAATTGAAATGAAAGAAAATGTTTAAAGTCTATTTAGACAAGTGCAATTGTATATTAAGCTAACATTGTTATGAGTTCAACCAATGTTATTTAGAAAAATAAATTACATTATAATTATAAAGTCAAACAATTGTCTGATTGAATTGTACTTTTTCAGAATACTTGCGTACTGAATTTGAAGTAGTTTGTGAAAGGCACATAATCTGAACAAAATATTAATATCAATAATAGTTATAGTGCTATTGAAATACAGTTACCTACTGTTTTCATTTATTCATGAATATATAATTGTTTGGCAAACAACATTTTACTCTATGCAATCAATGCAAAGCTAAAATATTTTGTTAAAATAATTGTTGAGTCAGACATGATATCATATTTTTAGGCAGAGGAAGTAAAAAAAACTGATTTTCCCAATGTTGATCTCTATCAATACAATCACTTTAAAGTATTCATGTTAATAAACATCTAATGTCTAAAAATCTTTCCTCCAAAATATATGAAATAGAAGAAATGTGTTAGCACTCTGCTAGCTACGATGGCCACCGGGTCGTGGTGATAGTATCAATGTGAAGTCAGGATTGCACTAAACACAATACAAAATAAGACATGACTCTACAAATTTGTCAGTTTTACAGCACTATTTGAAGAAATTATTTGATATTTTTGACACTGATCCTACAAAGTTACAGGATTCTAAATATGCCTAAATGTTTGTGTAAAAGTTTGTCATTTAACTTCCAAAGAATAAATTATTAATAAATAAGACTCGGCAACAACTATTGCAACACAATCACAGTGTCACACCGGGGGGGGGAGCAACAGGCCATTGTCCTCCTCCCCAAGTACAGCAATAATGAGGTTCGGCACAATTTTAACTGCCGAGGCAGTGTCCTAGTGCTGTAAAGGGTAAGAAGTAAAATATGATGCACGTACAATATGAATTATTGAATCAATGAAATTCATATCAGAAAAAATCAGCTTAGAGTGAGAAATTCCTTGGCATGGAGATTATTTAGGATCTGTGAAACCAATCATTAAATAGGATTGGTCGTAAGAGCAAAATCATGGACAATTTAAGAGATTGATGTTTCACAACCATTCCAAGCCTATGAATGAAAGAGAGTGACATTTTCCGAGAAGAATATTCCAAAATTTTGGAGGATTTTAAAATACTGACCTTACACTTGTGGCCAAGTATTATTGAGGTGGCATATTGCAAGGCATCCATAAACAATTTTTGCAGCCACTTCTGAATAAGGATTAATAAAGGGTTAAGTAAATTTCTGGACAACTTTGACTTTTGAGGTTTTATTAAGAACTACAATTTATTTATATATTATCTTTATAGCTATAAAACCGTTAAATAAATATTCTTAAAGTTAAACGTTAAAATTCTAATCCAATTTGATATTTGAAAGCTATAGATGAACAGCAACAATCCCACATGTTTACTCCTGAAAGTTATATACTAAACTCTTGTGTGCTTTCAACCATCACAGTAATGTTATCTACTGTTGCTGCATGTCCAATATCTCCCATGTAAAACACAAGGCAAATAATAAATAAATAGACAAATTCTAAACTTAATGTCCAAACAATAATTTACACTTCTCTCTCCAGTAGATTGTAGTCACCAACATTACCTGCTCTCCAAATACTTATTTTAGAATATATAGGTAATATGAGTCATTTTGAAACAATCTTGATTTTATGCAAGAATTATAAAGGCTTGCTATAGTGATACGGTATGGATATATTTTATTTAAAGTTTGATTTTTCCATGAACTCCAAATAGTTTGAACATTCAATCTTAATTTTTGTGTCACTATTTTATATTGCATTACTGCAACCATGTATTTGTAAAACATTTCCTTTCTGTTTAAGGGTTTAATTTATTGGTTAGACTAATTTAATAAAATATTTGTATTGATGTATTGTATATATATGCATATGTATTGAAATACTTTTATTTAGCATATAGTTTGACAAATATTGATATATTTTTTAATTATTTTCAGTGCCTCCCACATGGGTAGTAGAGCCACAAAATGCTGACGCTAAACTCGGGCAACAGGTCATTTTGGATTGTAAAGTGGAGGGTTTTCCAAAACCAACAATTTCTTGGAAGAAGGCCTCCGGTTAGTATATACTTATTTTTGAAATACTTGTCAAGAGGCAATGCTCTTTCAAAATAACATATTTGATTATTGTTTCACATACTACCAAAATACTAAACAAAATATAATAAATATACTATTATGCACTTTAAAAAAAATCCCTTCCCAAGTATTTTAAATACACATATTTCTTATAAAAACCTATATTTTGTAGCCGTCAGCTAATGTAATATGTGGTATTGATCTTTATACTGAATGTAATAAAATCATAATTTATATTTAACACACACACACTAACAAACTTGAAGCTGTTAACAATTTGGAACTTCTTTGACTCAAAATATCTCTAACTACTTTTACACTATATAAAAACTAAATGGTCACCTAATAAGAATTCATAAAAGAGACTAGAGACTCTCAAAGCTTGTTTGCTCAACATTTGAAACTTAAGGCATCAATGGCCATGACCAAAGCAATGCAATAACATGTTTATATGTTTTTGTCAATCATAAGTCATTTGAAAATGAAGTGAAGTTTGGTTATTTTTGATAAATACATCTTAAGAAAATAAATAGTATGGTACAATAAATGGTACGGTATTCACCAATTTGCGCAAAACTGGCCATGTAGTTTAGAGTTTAGAGCTTTCAATCTGTATAAAACAAATTAAAACAACACATAAAGTTCAGATCCGCTAGTACTTCTAAGCGCATATGTAAAGTTTCAAATGTCTATGTTCTTTGGATTTGGAGCTCCCACATTGGTGATCATGAAATTTAAAACGTCAGGCCTGCAATATATGTATAATCTCAAACTAGCGTTACTGGTACTCTGAGTATGTAGGCCCATGCAAGTTTCCATTGTCTATGTTTATTGGATTTTCTAGTGACGTAAATCAGTGGTCATGCTGTCTAAATCATCATGTTCTCATGTTCTCAATTGATGTAAAAGCTAAATAAAAAAATTGTGTAAGGTGCATACTCAAAAGGTTTCCCTAAGTTTGTATGCCATGTCAACTAAGGCACCAAACCCTTGCTTCACCTCTGACAAGACATCTTGTGGATGTGAGGAATGCCAGGTCTCCACCGTGGTTCGGATTCCACGTTAAACTGTAGGTCCTCCATTTCATCTCACAATCACCCTACCATTACACATTAGCGTAAGTGCGTATAACCCGAACGGGTAGTAAGACGCGGTGCTAATAATAATAATAAAAACTAAGGCACCAGGCTCTCAATATATGATTTTGAAAAATCTTACAGAGGTACACACCTTTAAGTTTGACTTAGTATATGACAAATTTCCATTTTATGTTTTTTGTTTTGTTTTGGATTTACACACACTACTTACTGGTCATGTGGCTTTAGAGATCAAAAACACAATATTTATATAATACTCCCAAGGTCCACACCCAGAGGTTTTCCTACCTACTAAAGGAAAAGCCTATCCCTAATTTCATCTTTCTATTTTTTTAAGTAAATAAACACCCAAAGTGCAGAGTCTCCGGTTTTCCTAAATACATACTGTATGTCAAGTTTCAGCTTCATAGGTTTCTTGTTTTTAGAGTTTTTGCATCTACATCAGCAATTTTCCACCTCTTTTAACTCAAGATACACTGAAAAAGGAGCTAAAATTATCCATGCACACCATTAGTTTTTTTAAGGAGATAGGTTTTCATTAATAAAACTAGTTTTATGATTATGTTTAATATTTCAATGGATAAAATTATAATAATTGTGTTATTTGCACAAGTAATATTGATAATAGAATTTAAAATATTTATTTTTATTCATCAATTTTTTCACTTTTTTTTATCTTCCCTAAACTCCCACTGCTGACCCTTCATGGCACCGGTTGAAAAACGTTGTTATTCAAACACACAAACACACATCCTATCTTAATGTTATTATATGTACTTTCCTTTACTGTTGTTGATTAGGTCAGACACCTGGTCACTACCACGAATTGTCGACTCACCAGCTAAAGCAGCAGTCTGGGGGAGCACATCTGCTTCCAAATGGTTCCTTACTACTAGAAACAGTAGCACAAGAAGATGAAGGCCACTATTTATGTGAGGCTAGCAATGGGATCGGAGTGGGACTAAGTGCTGTAGTTCAGCTCACTGTTCATGGTAAGAAATAAGAGATCTTAAGAGCAGCATAAAAACCACAAACTAACTAATGTTCAATCTTTTTTTATTTTTCTTAACACACCGTCTTACTACTCTTTTGAGCTAAACACTTATATACTAATTATAGTCTTAGGGATTAGGAAGGTTATATTTAGAGTAAGTGTACCCACACGTTTGTGGATGGAGAGTGGAAAACCATTTTGGAAAAAACAACCTCAATACACCTGGCTGGGATTTGAACCTCGATCTCACTGTTATTAGCAGCAGAGTCTACTGCAAGAGTAGTGAGTTAGATCATGTGGCCACCGAAGTGGGTCAATGTTCAATGTTTACTCATGTTTACTCATGTTTACTCTAATATTATGTATATAGTATAAAATATTTGTGGAAAAAAGTTACAGATCATAAACATTTCATATAATTATATAAATAAAGAACTAGTACGTCTTGAACATGTCCATATGTATATAAAATATGTATAATTATAGCATGTTAAAGATGTACTAGTACTAATGTAATTTGAAATATATATTAACAGACATCTCTGAGTAGAGGATTCTACTCAATAACAAATAGTTTCAATTTTCCCGGCAAAATAACATTAGCTCTTACGGTGAAACAACTTCCCAATAGCGAACTTTTTCAATAATGGATATAGATGCATATTTATGCATAAAAATGTCTATACAGTTGAGAAAAATTGAAAACATTAGTCCATATTTAGTATTTAATTGTGGTAATATTAGGATTGTAATTGGCTCGCATGAAGTGTGAGTTGTCCAGCCCCCCCCCCCTTCTCCCTCCCCGTTTTAGGGAAAGTTTCTAAAATAGCCTACGTAGTAATTAATATGGTACTTCAAGGTACCTACCTCCCTCTCCTTCTGAGTCTTCAGTGGGGGTTGTTCCATCTGTGCTCGTATACACATATAGGCCGACAGTACAGAAGACCTACTATTTCACTTTAATCGCATATTGTTCTGTGTATTATGCAATCTGTACAGTGAGCTATGTACAATAGTTATTAATTAGTCATAATTATCCTGCATACAATACTGCACAGAACAGTAATTAGATTGTTTTAGTTAATAGCCATAGTATATAGGTTCATTTAGATTAAATTGTGTTCAAGTACAATGATTTTTTTTAATGTGTATTTTTTCCATATAAAAGACACTTCTTAGTAATGGATTTTTTGCTATCCTGGAAGATTTCCACTGTTAAGAGATATCATGAACTGTTTCCAGCCTGTGGCCAGGTCCGTTTATTAAAATGCCTCCATATCCCTCTGTCCTTTATTTATTTATTCAAAGGAATCAATAAAGTTACTAGCCTAGACATTTTGTAGGACTCTAATACATTTAGGAAGGGTTAGAACACGCAAAACAACCCCCACCCCCTCATTTTTGCCTTGATGTAGATTCTGTAACACTTGTAATACCAATGAAATGTTTGAAATTCCGTATAAAATGCCATAAATATGTTTTTACTAAATATTTATACTTATTGCTAACAGATAAGGTAATGTATTTTGATATATTTTTTTCAAAACATTTAAATTATAAATATGTTGAATACCATTACATCATTGATATTATTGTTGCTATTATTTTAGACTTGGCTCCTATGTAAACTGGTTCACCATCTATATGAAAATATATTTACTGTATTCAATGAAAATATATATTTGCACCCCCAACTAATTATCAACCTCTTGTGGAGCCCAAAAGTCAGATTTAGCTCGCTTTATTATTTTCAAAGTGTTGATTGATGATATCTATATATATTTTATAGCCTAAAACTATTTCAAAACATCAATTCAATAACTTATTGTATGGAAAATTAAAGTTCACAATGGTCTATTGAAAATTAAACTTCTATTAATATTTTTTCTATGTTATTGAGTATATTCAGCAATCACACATAAACATATGCAAGTTTAGTAATTGTATTTTTAGGATATTTTTTAGCTATTAATAATAGTTTTAGCTGCTGAGTTTGACATATATTTTTGTTCAAAGCCCCAGTCCATTTTCGAGTTCGTTCTCGGAAGGAGTTGGTTCGTCGAGGAGGAACTGCAGTTCTTAGCTGCCATGCTCTTGGTGACCAGCCAATTAGCCTTATTTGGAGGAAAGAAGGAAATACTGTTGAAATGAATAGTCGAACAATGTAAGTTGAAAGAATTTGTCTCCATGTCCAGTGACATTTAATATTGTAAATCATATAAAATACTGTTATGGTTTAGTTATATTAACTTAAATATCACTTTTTAATATCACTTTTTAAAAGCACTTTTATTAATTTGAAAAAATTAAATATTCTCAAAATTATTATTTTCTTAATTGTGGACAATATCAGTTACAAAATGTATTTATAAATTGAAGGTATTCTTGATTGTCTTTATGTGTGAAGTTTTATTTGATATTTTTATAAGCTATAAAGGGAATAATCACAAACACAATTGTAAGAAACAAAATAACTGTCATATTGATAGTTGATGGAAACATATAAAAGGGGACCAGCACATAGAGCTTTTAGATTGAAAATAAGACTAAAGTTCAAACTTTACTTTGCTACCACTGGACCAAGAGGTAATGGTTGTCTACTGAAGAAAATTGATTGTTAGTGTTTCATTCTATCGTATCATCAGGAGGGAGTGTGAAATGCACAGTGCAACTTCCTAAAATAGGAAACCAGAAAACACAAAAGGAAGAAAAAGAGAATAATTGGTAAAGAATGTTAGGATACTTAGGTAGCAACATGTAAAAGAAACAAATAACATAGAGGACAAACACCTCTTTTAGAAAGTTCCATTGCATGTTTCACACTCCCTTCTGTGTTGGGGATTGGATGGTAATGGTCAATTATCTTAAAGAGGCAGCCAATACCTCTTTTTTCAATGGTAACACTGTAAAGAGTGAACTGTGTTCTTTTTTTCATTGAAAATGCCACATTTTGTTCCTTTTCTTTAATATATTTCTATCCACTTTTCCTGTACCTATTTCCAAATAAGACTAGATACCTCAAAAAACGAAAAGCGGTTGTCCTTAAAGATATATGTTAGATCGATTAGGAATTTTCCTATATTTTAGATAAAGAGGAACCCACTTCAGTGTCTGTGTGGGAAGGCGCTAATCTTGCAATAGACTAGACTGCCAAAGATGGGGAGATCAGGGTTTGATCCAAGTTGGGTGGACTTAGGAAGGTTTTCCTAAATGGTTTTTCACCCCCTCCACACAAATGTAGGTGCACTTCCTCTGAATTAAACCTAGCTAATCTCTAACACATTAGTGTAATTAGTGCATGAATGTATAATCCAAATGGTTAGTAAAACGAGGTGCTAAAAGAAAAAAAAGAAAATCTTTTTTAATAAATAAGATATCTAGGGGAAATTATCTTTAACCTATAGCTTAATATATTTATTGAAAACAGTTTTTAATAAATCATTTTACTTTTCAGAATCAAAAATAACTCACTTTTGGAAGGTTTGGTATCAGACCTAACCATTAAGTCAGTCAGAATTGAAGATGGAGGAATCTACACGTGTTTTGCTCGAAATGAGTTTGGCCAAGATCAAACTGCAATGCATCTATTAGTTCAAGGTTAGTCTATTTATTATATACTTGTTAAGGCCGCACTACATGTTGTTATGCAAGGGATGTTACCCGATATATTCGTTCACTTCATAGTCACATGCTTGTATCTACCATCTTGGAACATACCAGGAACAAGAGTGCTGGTTGGCACTAACTAAACAATAGACATTGTACAAGTTCACATTTTACCAACCTAACCTAAATACCTTAACTAAACAAGATGCCATTCAGTTGGTAAAATCTATGTGGGTACATATTAACACTTACTAATAAGTAATGATGATGTTGCTATTGTCCAGTCCCAGTATTAACAAAAAAAATATTGTAAAATGTTTTAATTTCAAATATTCAACACATTCATACCTAATCACTCTGTTCCCTTATTGGGTAGGCAAGAAACTGTGTATATAGCTCAAAATACAACTCCATACTTAATCCATCCTCACTAACTTTTTCTACACTTCCCTATCCTTGCATACTCCCTTCGCTTCAACAACATCCATACACCAATTCATGCATGCTCTTTTATTCTCAAAACTCTTAATATTTATATTTCTCCCACATTCATCTACAATATTTAACCACATCTTACTTGTCCCACCTCTTGCTTTTAATCCACACACTCCACCTTCATATATTTGCTTCATCACTTGATGATATTACCTACAATTTTGTAAATGTATTATTTAATATGCTTTTTATTTGCATATCTCATTCTACCTTCTTCTGAATCAAAAAATATGGATTATCTGTTTTCTAAAGGCCCAACTGGTACTCATTGTTATCAATATATCAAAATTTGATGAGATTTTTTTTTGTATCATGGGATTATCTTAAAGCAAAAAATATATTTGTTAATAATTATATATTTTACCCATAAGAATCAGATTTACTTTTTATTTAGCACTTTGTATTTTTATTTGGTCTTGTTTCAGACATGTGCTGATTCTGCTAATATGTTAGTGATTAGGAAGATTAAATTTATAGGAAGTATACAGCCATGTGCATAGAGGGAGAGTGGGAAACCATTTAGAAAAAACCACCATCAATACTCCTGACTAGGATTCAAATCTAACTTCAACGCTATCGGCAATCCAGTTTTTATTTAGTACTTATATTATTTCAATTTTGAAACCAAATCATAATGATGTGCTATTCTCAAGCAATTCCCATGATTGCTAGTGAGTAATTATTAGATAAAACTTAAATCTGTCCATTAAACATTATTCTGTTAAAAATTGTATATATCCGTAACATAAAAATGTTAGTTATTTTAACAAATTTATCAATTAATTATATAAATGTTTTATTTTAAAACTGTTAAAAGTACTATTTTATTTCATTTAAATAGCTGCACATTTTAACTGTATATAACTAGCTTTAATATCTCAGTTCAAAGGCATAATTAGCGTGGGGGACATGAGGGACATGTCCTCTCAAATAATCTGCTCAAGTAGGACAACCTTAGTACCATAAAAGAAAAAAGTGATTTAAAGTCTTAAAATTTTCTGAATAAAACAAATAACTAATTTTTTCACGGGACTTATACAAAAATTCTGTTTTCATATGGTAAGAAACCATTTTTATTTTCTAACTTAAATAGGAAATGGGCTTTTTTGTCTTCCCTTCCCCTAGCACCACCATTCCCGCCTATTAATTACAAATACTGAGTTCCAGGTGAGCTAACTAAGGATCTTCCACCCCTTCCCCCCAAGATGTAGATCATTGCCGTCATTCAAGGTGACTACAGGTACACTCCATCGAGATTGAAAGGTATCAACTTAAAATTCACTCAGCCCACGAGGTATGATATACCTCCACACATGACTGCAGAATAGTTTGCCTAGCTACGCCCAACACCTAAGTTAGAGAAGGCCTTAAGTCCTTAAATTATTTCTTTACTGTTGGGAAGGAGTGATGGGGGAGGGGTTATGTCTTTTAGCACTGCCCAAAAGGTTTGATTTACTAAATTAATTTTACTTTATTGTTCTGATAATGATAAAATCAATAATTAATACTTTCATACTAAGTAAATTAATTATGTTTGCTCTCATTAACATATGGGCTGGTATTATTTTTTGCTATTAAAGGTTTAACCACGCCAAACGTGTGGTTTCATAGATATAGACAAATATACGGCTGGCACTTCACTGGGACTTACACCAATACACCCAATTATATATACTATACTAAAAAATGCCTGGATAAATAAACTAAAGAATAATAAAAGCTACCCCACAGTAATTGTGTTGTTCCATAAATGTATACAAACATTCGGCTGACCCTTCACCGGGACTCCCACCAAAACACCTGATTATACACAAATAATGCTCAAACCTGCTTGGATATTGGTCTAGTACAAAAGTAAAAATCACAGCGCAATTGGTTAAATGGTTCCCGGAGATAAATAAATCCGGCCGTATCTTTAAAAGAAAATCAAACCCTGACTTTATGTATGCGAAATCCTCTCAAGAAGACATCCTGATGAA